>JAJONZ010021463.1:0-15477 GCA_029582445.1 Solanum paucissectum
GATGTATTTTTTTCATCATATTGATATGCAAAAATTGCAATTTATAGTATTTTTCGTCTAGTTTTTGAATATCTAAATTTTTTATTTAAAATATTGAATTAATGTAATCTAATTTAACTTTGAAAATTAGTCAAATTAACTTTTGAAAAGCACAATATGACAAATAAAAGTGAACGAAGGGAGTATAAATTTCAGCACATAAAGTACCATGTTTGGTTGCTACCATATAAAACCACACATAACTAATAGTACATGTAAGTTATGTGAAAATCTATTTATTATTTTATTAGAATATAAAATGGAATAATTAATACTTTATCCGTTTACTTTTACTTGTCCACTTTAGACTTTGCATGCCCTTAAAAAATACTGTTTAATATGAGTAGTTTACTACAATATATATATATATATATATATTTATATTGATGTATAGTCTTAAGTCTAGGAAAATGATTTGGGGAATAAGTAACTAATATTGTGGATAAAATGGAAAAATAATAATTACCTTTTCTTGTTATGGTAGAAGAGATTATTAAAAATTGGGACAAAGGACAAATATACCCCCGAACAATCGTAAATGGTATGCAGATACCCTCCGTCATACTTTTGGGACATTGGTGCCCCTATCGTCCAAAAACTAGAGCATATATGACTTAATAGGGACACGTGGTGCAATCTTATCCGTCGGGTCGGTGGATAAAATTATGACACGTGTATGTACGTTAGTATAAAGAGTATATATACTCTAGTTTTTGGACAGCAAGGACATCAATGTCCCAAAAGTATGACAGAAGGTACTGCATACCATTTACAATAGTTTTGGGATATATTTGTCCTATTTCCCTTAATAATTTACCTTTATCTAGTGTTTGACCCTAAATTCCCAAATATTCTTGATAAATCATATTTGGGTGAAGTTTCACCATGTTTTGGCCCCAAATTTGTTCAAGAATATTTGACTATTTTAAAAAATATGATTTATACTCATAAGTTATAAAATTTATTAAAATATCCAGAAATTTGTATTATCATTTTATAATGAATATATTCGGTTAAAAATAACCCTTAAATTATAACTAATAACAAACAACAAAATAAAAGTACGGACAAGAGCAATACACCAATCGCATACTCAAATTTGTCACTGATTCAATTATAATTATAACTCATTTAAAACAAGTTGTTCTTTTTTCTCAATTTTGTTACTCAAATTAGAACTCGATCTTTTCCGAAGGAGGTAGCAACAAATATTAGTTGGAATCAATAAATGACGGGTATTTTTTTTTATAAAATATAAGAGTTTGGGGTAATTTTAAAACTTTTTAAAATTCTCAAATATTAAAACTTGGCCAAATACTAGTTTTTTCTAGTATTTTGGAAACTTCGGATTCTTGACATATAGATTTGCCAAGTTATATGGCCAAACACCGCTTCCCAAGTTTTTCCCATTTTTTTCTCAAGTTTTCTTGGGACCAAACGGGTCCTTAGATTAGTGAACAAGTAAAAGAAAACAGAGAAAGTACATGAATAACTAAACCGTGCATAACTCTGAATAAGCACCAAAACAACTCCTTCATGTAATTTAACCTATGTTAAAAGTAGGGGCGACTCAATACTTCTTGAGGAACTAAAGTCTCATTTCAATGAGACGCCATAATTATTTTTTGTTAGAAAAATATATTTCGCTTGAAGCTTACTTTTTAAAGATAATATATGTATATATACATAGTATATATCTAGCCTAACAAGTCATAGACGAAAACAATACTAAAATGAATGAAAAACAAATATAGCAAATTTCTACACTGTAGCAGTGTAGTTCGTCTTTAAGAACAATTTAGTCAACCAATCTCATAGAAACAAGAAATATAAAAGTATACTCTAATGACTTAGAGAGAACCATTAAAAGTAGATTGAATATTTTAGAGAAACCAATGCATGATAGTTAGCAGGGGCGGACCTAGGTTGTGTCAAGGGCCAAATTATAGGGCCAAATTCTGATTTTATGTGTACATATATTAAAATGAACCCCCTAAAAATAAGTAAGAAGGTTTGGCACAATGGATATGGGATTCAGTAGTGGCTTTTACGTCGTAGGTTCGAATCCATGCGCAACAATTCCTCCTCTTATTTTTTACCCTTTTTAATGCATGGAATTAGGCTCAACTTTTGGGCTTGGATCAGCTTCTCTTTTTCATTATTTTTTCTCTTTTATGTCATTTTTTTTCTAATTTGTTTTTGTTTAAATTTATTAGACACATTTTTTTTTATTCTTCTTATATCTATTTATCATTTTATTTCAACATAATTTTATGTACAACTCTTTAAAAATGATGAATTATATATATAAAGATAAATTAGATGTAGTTGAATGAAGAAACTAAAAATCGTCCATAGCCTTTTAATAATATATATTTAATAGAATTCATGGAATTTCTTTTCTATTTTTTCAATTCTATTTTAGAGATATGAAAACTAAACTTATTTGATTTATTCGTCATTTTTTTTTCAACAAGTGATGACTAACCTAGTAAATTAAACTACATTTATAATATTAGTAAATCTATACTTACACACTTTTACAGAATCTTGATAATTTTCCTAGTAATATGTGTTTGAATGGATACTAATTTTAAAAAAATTAAAATGCAAAATAAAGTAAAACATTACAAAATAAAAGTATAAAAAGTACAAGAAATTTTAAGAATGTTCAATGAAGCAGGGTAAAAGTTGGAAGAAATGCTTAATGCGGTACGATAAGGTAATATAAATTTAGCGGGTTAAGGTAAATATTTTTATTCTCCGTCTCACTTCCTTTTTCATCCTTTAATTTTCACGTGTTTTAGAAATTAACTTATGTAATACAACTGATCCACTAATTTTTTTTATCAACGTAGCTTTGTTCTCAATATCTTTGATTAGTTTGGTGTTAACTTTTATCAACCAATGAGATACCTTGTACAAAAAACATGTCGGGGTTACTACGCTCACCATGCACTTACATTACCACATGAGCTTCTTCTTTAAATTTCGAACCTCCTGAGCTTAATTCCTGAATCCACCACTGATTGTTAGGTATTTTTTCCGGTGAATTAGTTAACTTCATAATTGCCGCCCCCCCCCCCCGCAAAAAAAAAAACCTATTGATAAATGTGGGCCTCAAAAAATGAAGGTATCCTTTTGCACTATCAATATATAGAAGTTAGAAGTTAGATCCTAATCCTAAAAAGGAAAAAAAGAAGATAGATTACATGTTATAACTGGTTAAACTTTTAGTTACATTATTAAATATTTTACATGGACCATGTATATAAGTTAAATCCAATGGAAATGGCACAAAAAAATGGAGAAAGTTCAAATTTTTAGTTATTTGATCATTTTTTAACCACAAGTATATGTATATCGAAGAATACTTTTTGATAATAGTACTATAGTGAAAAAATGGAGTATTACTTTAGTACTATAAGAGAAATGGAGAAAGTTCTTTTGAGAAAAGTGAACAAAATTGGGATAAATAAACACAGAAAGAAGAACAGTTAATTTGAAACAGAAAGAGTATTGTGACAAAGTTTGAACCTTTGCATCTTTAATTAAAAGCCTTTTAAATAATCTCTATCTGGTTCAGCTGGTGCAGCAGAGTTCCAGGTTCTTACAACTATATATCTAATGCAACATAAGACATTGAAAATTGTAATTAATTTAGGCATTTACATTCCTAGCATTTAGCAATATGAAAAACAGTAAAAGTAGAAGAAGTCTTTTTAAATTTTTGATAGGATGATGATGTGCACATGCAAGTTAGTGCCCTCTTATTATCATTCCAGTCATAGTTTTCTGGGGTATTGTTGGGGCCTTCACACTTAGGGGTGAATGTACTACTGTTGGTGCCGGTTTAGTTGAACTCATAACTTTCAACGCAGAACATTAATTTCTGTGCGCTAGCTCTCAATTCGATCTAAATCAGCTCTTAATATGTCTGTGGAATGAACTATTATAAATCAACCCTACTATCTATACTCATCTAAAGCTGGATAGAAAAAGAAAATCAGAAAAAGGCCAACTTAAAGAAAAATAAAGGAATAAAAACTTGTTTAACAGTCCTGTAACTTGATCAATCACAACAACAGAATGTTAACATGTTTCTTATGACTAATTGTGCCTTTGAGCAGACAAATATGCTTTCTAGCCAGGTTAGATATCTCAACACTAAATTATTGGAGTATAATAGATTGAATAAATATCCAATCTTGATCAGTTTTGTCATTTGGGCTAAGTTAATTAAAATTATGAATTACAATAGCTAGGGTTATATTGCTGTAAGCAATTGTTGAACTTAGTTATCAGAGAGAACATTGTGCCTGAATGACTGCACCAGTTCTTCCAGGGTTTAAGTTATCACTCAGCTTAAAATATTCCTTAAGCTGGGTTTTATATATACTTAATTATGGTTTATTATATTTTCTTTGTCAAGATGGAAAATTACTGGTCCTCCACCTAAAATAATTTCTATTAAGCTAAAGTTCAACATAATTTTGCCCCATGTCTTTGGAATACAGAAAACTTACAAATGATGTGTCTGGGTTAGGGAATCTCACCATGAATTTGTTGAAAAATGGATCTGTGCCCAAAATCTAGTTCATATAAGGACACTACCCATCCTTTTTAAAATCCCACGGGGACTCTTCAACGCCCCACTTCACACCTAGGCTAGACATCTGGTGCGTGAGCAATTTAATCTAGGGGGGCCATCATTGGTAAACATTAAGCTAAACATGTGTTGCTCTGATACCATGCCCAGGTCCATATAAGTAGACCTATCCTTTTTTTCCCAATGGGATCTCTTCAACACCCACCCCATGCCCATGGCTGAACACCTGGTGAATGGACAATTTAATCTTGGGCCCATCACCGGTAAACATTAACTGGAATGAGTCATACTCTGATACCATGCTAAAAAAAATAACTCTTGGATCTAACTAAACCCCAAAAGGTAGATCATTAAGGAAGGACTACCCAAGCAGGTGATCAACCGTCCTTTTTCATAGCTCTTCAACATTCAACTTAGGAGAAAATTAGACTTGGAAATGATTTCAGTTTCAATGGACTACCTGTTATTTCCCCAGATCGAATTCCAGGTAACGTTCTCTCTGGTTGCTTTTTAACTTTTGGTGTACTGGTTGATACATCTATTATAGATATAAAGTTGAGTTACAAAAACAAAGTTTATAAGTACACAAAGACTTGGAGAGAAATCGGAAAAACAAAAACAAAAACACATAAAGGGGCACTATATAGTAGTACCGAACCTAGAAATCAAACAGGAAGGAAATTTTGCTTAATTAGCTTACGCTGTTCCCTTCAGATTTGGCTTCCGTGATATGAATCCCATGCTTTCTGAACTGCAAATTAATTAAAGAGAAGTTATATATCGGAATGACAATTAAATAGTGTACAACAATGTTAATAGTTTAGTTTTACCTTGCGGTAATGAGGTACAACAAATGGTAGATGCATCAATGGAGCTCATGATTGTTGGATTAACGTCGTCATGATTCCAATTTGGTGTTGAATTATTGTAATGTGAAGCTGTAGCCTCTCTATTCGGAGCAATTTGGGTCCAAATTTTCTTAATAGTTCTTTCCCTAGCTCTTGCTCTAGCCTTTGCCCTTGAATCTCTGTCTTGCTTTGCTTTTTTTGTTAATTCATCCACTGCAGCAAGAGGAACAATCATATCCTCATCACATTCCGAATTGTTGTTATTATTATTAATAGATGAAGGAGTATGAACAATACTCTTCTTTGACACATCATTTATGACATCTTCAATGGCTAATTTAGACTTGGTAAATAGCCAATCAAGGGTTTTACTTGGTTTATCGTAACCAAGCATGTCTTGCAGATCAAAGAACTTACGAGCAACCCCTAACGACAACCTCACCCTCCGATCCCTATGCCCTTGTGATGTCAAAATCTTACTGTGCCGATCCTTTTTCACTGGTTTTTTACTCTTGTTGATGACCACATTGTTAGTTGCATACGAGTCGATTAAGTGGCCATTTGGGGCTCCTAAGTAATGAGGAAGGTCATGTTGATGAAGAAGTATTTGGTTGCTAAGAAAAGATGAGTGAAGAATAGGGTTCCCATTACTACTATTTCCAAAAGGGAACATTTTTTTTTCTTTTATTGTTCAAGAACAAATTTACAGCAGAAAGAAAGCAACTAAATACTAACTAATAGTACAGCATTATATTTGCCCTTTCACAAGCTTGTTGGGAGCCTTTCGAAAAAATACTGTTACAAAGAAAGCGATGAAGGAAAGAATTTGAAGGGCTGAGACTACTTTTTTAACTTGTGTTTCTATTTTTCTATCTTTTTCATATATCAACATCTACTAATATCAATCCTTAGAAAATGTGTAGTACTACTGGAAACAAATTAATTTTAGCCCTCATCCACTTTAAGACATGGAAAGTGATGGAAATCCTAAAAATTGGCAGTGGCCACTGATGAAGAGCCAAGGCAAAACATTTAAGGACAAACAGAAGATATTAATTTGATGGAACCCAACAAAAGCTTGGGGATACAAGACCATATTGTTGCTTTCGTTTCAATTTATGTGATGCACTTTTTTTGTAAATTCTATTTTTTAATTATTTTTTATTTTATCTTAACAAGATAATTTATAACTTTGAAGTTGTATTTGAAATTTTAAAAACACACAAAAATCTTAACTTTTAAAATTTATTTTGTTTTTGGAAAATTCTATTTTTATTTTTATTTTAGATAATAATTTCATTTAAATTATATTTCATGTTCAAATATTAAAAATATATTTAAATTCTAAGTATTAACTGCAAAAACTTTGATCAAACTCCAAATGAGCAAATTTTAGATTTAGCAAATATAAAAATCATATTTGTATGCTATAGCTATAGTTTATATAATTGCGCTCCATAGCAAACTTGGCTATTAATCTGTATATTTTGGTATACATGTACATAAAAAATATGTATTTGGGTCTATTTGTATATTTCGATATACAAATGGGATGGCAAAAAATATGAAATATTTGCTGCGAATTACAAATAAAAGAAACTATGACTATAATATTTAATTTGAATTAATAATTTATTATCTCATATAATTTTCCTTAAAAGTATATCACATAAAATGAGACGCTTGTCGGGAGGGTTAAAGGTGTGGGGAGGGTTAAAAGGGCAGTAGCTATATATAGGTATACGTTTAAGTTTTAAGGCGGTGAGCTTTTTATATTTGGAGTGTGTGAATAAATTGTGGATACCAGGTACTCGTACTTTTGTCTGTCATCCTAAGCAAACCGACAAAATTATCACTGTTTCTTTTTAGTAGTGTGGTTCCGTCAGAGTTCATTCAATTTACCATCAACCAAACCCTAATTTTATACATCTTCCTCAACAGTAAACCTAAAATACTTTTAAAAAATTAGGAATTCCTCTCTTAAGATTCTAACCTCTCCTAGATCCTAGTACCGTTAAATATTGAACTAAGTAAATAAAATTGTAATGTTTTATTTAATTGGCGTAACTAGGCTAATTTTGTGTTTTCGCTACACATATCCACTTTTGTCCGTACGAGTTCAAATAATTATTTTTAAAAAATGTATAATTAGGTCAGAAATAACTATATTTTACTGTGCATAAAAGGTGAAACTAACAACTTAAAAGTAAAAATTGTCAGTATACCAGAAATAAGAGGTTAAAATACATGTACTAAGGATTTATTTGGTTAGGACGATAAGTGCATTATAATAGAGATTTTACATTCTCAATCACTCTTGCTTCAAGCTTATTGCCAAAAATGGGTTATGTTTTGTCTGAATCACTCTTGTTCAACCTTATTATACCCAAATTGTAGTTGTGTTTGGAACTCAAATCTTGCTTAGATTACAAATTTAGAACATTTCAGTGGTGAAAATCATATTTGAAAGGCAATATATATATAACCTCACCTTATTATTGAACCAGTTTGAAAAAGTCGGCCTGAATATTTAATATGTTTTTTGTTAGAGAAATTGGAATGGATTATGGATGGTATTGTCACGGAACAAAAGAGATTAATAGATTTTTCTTTCGGTGGCTGGCAATATTTATTATCACTAGTAAATGACATTATATTTAGACTTTAGAATCGCTAAAATCTCTAAGAACATTTATATAGAGTATTGATCATTAATACCATATTATTATTGCTGCTCAATATATAATTATAGCGACAATTATATTATTGTCACTAAATTATTACAGCAAAATTAAGTATTTGTTGTAGTGTGTTTAAGACTCGCAGAAAATTATAATCTAAAAGTATTTTGTCTATATAATTAAATTTAAAGTCATTAAATGAAGCCTTGGGCCGATTTCGAACAATAATAGCATATGAAAAGTTCGCTTTTATAGGCTATAGCTAGCAAACATGTTATACACTTTTATTCAAGATTTTATACATGATTGTACACTTTTATATAATGTGGATATATTGTATATACTTTTAAGGTGTATACTATTATTATATAATATAAATTTATAAAGAGATGTATACGACACTGTTGAGAAAAAAATTGATTGTGCAAACTTAAAAATATGGCTATGTGGATGTAAATAGTTGTGTAGGCCAGCTGTATTTTTTCCACATTATAATCCCACGATAAATATGTGCAAATATTTTGTCTCACGTTTGATCATTTTTTAATTAATAATGTAGAGATCAATTACATCACAATTATGATATTATTTTTATTACACAATCTATGTGGTATTTTGCATATATTTATACTAGTCTCGATACAAAGTAGCAAAATGACATATTCGCCCTTCTCCTGAGTTTCTCTCTCAAATTCTAGTTCTAGTTTAAATCAAAGACTTGTGTTATATGAAAAATGTAGCATATAATATGTAGTTTTGGCATACAATTTTTTTTATAATATAGCAGTTAGCACCATATCTTATCAGGCAAAACAAATTGGATAATAATATTAAAAAAATACTTAAATAACAATTAATGCTTTCAATTTTATTTTTTTGAGTATATTATGGAAAGATATTCCAATCACTTAATTATTGTAAGGTAAAACATCAAAAAATAATAAAATTGCTCAAGCTAAAACATAGAAGAGGTTGGAAGTGTGAAGTGTGAATTGTGAATAATACCAGTGTCCTATCTACTTTAGAGGGCAATGATGAAGAATGCAGAAAATCTTTTTAATTTTTTCTCAATGTTCTATTATTTTGATTATTTTTTTTGTTTAAAATCAATAAATTAATAAATAAAATGTCAAGTTTGGCCTCGAGGGTTAGCCTAGCAAGCCTCATGAGCCGGGGTTGACGCCTCCAAATATACACCGACACCGTAGTATAAAGAATTTCTTTTTTTAATGTTATATCTTTACCGTTTGTTTCAAGTATATATAATAAACTTGTACTATTCAAGATTACACTTTCCATTTTTTTATACAAGATTGGTTCCAGATATCTTTTGTATGCGCTAATAGAACTAATATATTTTCTTTTCATCTATGTATGCATCTCGAGCACATCTAAGTGAAAAAAAATTAAAAAATGTCTGAATTTCAATTGGATATCTTTTTCTCTATTGCAAGTACAAGTCAAGTTGAATTGACGAAAAAGAAATTCAATATTAGAAGAATTCAAATCCATAAATTCACTACAAAACAAGGCTCGAGTATAAGTCATTGTTGAAGCATTCCTTCTTTCTCATTCTCCGTGTGTGCCTCCTATGCTAGATGCAAGAAATAGAGGCGTAATCATTGTTAATCATAAATTATATATGAAGAAAATGCAATTTGTACAATCATCTTTTGTCCATTTCAACAAAAATAAAGGGGATTTAATTGTATTTGGAATTAGTACGTACCTACTAATTATTAATTTATACTAAATTTCATGCTTGGGAGCAGCTGGGTCTTTGTAGTTGTATGGTTTCGAAAGAGTTATGGAACAATCAACCCTTGTGCTTCTTTCTTATCATAAAATAGGATTTTTTTACTAAAGTATACATACTATCTTCCGGAGCTCCTTATTACTATTATAATTATGGTACTATATAAAATAATAATAATTATAAGAGGGGGGGGGGGGTCCTTCAATCATTGTCAAACAAATATATATAGAAAGTCCAATTCTATCGCTATCGTACACTTTTCTTCATTCGTAAATGTCTCTGCACTCTTTTTTATTTTTCCCGTTATAACATCTAAAATATTACTAGTAATTTCTAAACTAAAAAATTAATTGAATACACATGTGTGATTTTAATTTGTTACAATCCTTAAAGTAACAACGATTTTCACTTTTAAGCACATGATTTTGTTTGTGTGTTTTAATGGACATGTTCGTTCTTGTTCTTTAATTTATCCTTGTTGTTTTACTTCTTGATATTGAATTTTATTAGTGGTAAAATAAGTCTCCAATCATCAATTGTAGAGGGGAGAATATATAGTACATGGAGAGGAGGTAACTTTTTGGTCAATACTTTTATTATTTTGAAATTTTTACAGTTCATGTACAATTTATTCCAAAATCAAATGAGTAGTAGTAATGCTTTTTGGTGAAAATGACATTAATAGTAGCATATTATTAATAGTGATGTCATTTCACCTCACTGATGTGTAGGCATAGCCTTTCTGTCAGATTTATCTAATTTTGATAGGAATATTATACAATACTATTTGGAAAAGGCAAAAAATACTTTTGATGTTCATCATTCATTTTTTGATTTAGATATATTCCAATCTAATTTTTTTTCTCAAGAATCCCCTCAAACTAACTAACTACCCAAACATCAACTCCGATGATTTTTTGCAATTTAAAATTACCATGTGATTTGTTATGATCTGGAAATTGCAATTCAATGTCATTGTCCCCATGGAATAACTAGGACCACTTTTGATTCCTTTTTTCTCTTTATTTCTTTGTTTAGAATTTGTACTGCTGTTATAGACTATCTCATCAATTGATTCTTGCGGAAGCAATATATGGCAATCGAATAATTATTATGCTATATTTAAGATCAATTATAAGTTTCAAATTAAAAAAATTAAAATTACAATAACAATGTGAAATCCAACTGATTGGGGTCCGAAGAGGATAGAGTGCATGTACGTAGATCTTATCGTTAGTTCGTGGAGGTAGAAAGGTTGTTTCCGAAAGACCTTGGTTCAAGTGCATAACCCAAGTAAAAGAAGAGGAAAACAATGAAGAAAGCATAATGGTTAATTAAAAAAAAAGGCAATGTAAAGTCTACAGACTACAAGAAAGAAACAAAAACAATAAAATAGTGTGATAATCAAAATATAATAACAAATATGCAATAACTACAAGGATACGACTAATACCAACATGAAAGAAAAAAAAAGTTTCACAACTTCTATTTATCATTTTTGAATTTTTTTTGTGTAGTCAAATAGGTAGAAGCACAAAGGAATATTGGTAGTTCTCGAATGGATTTTTACACTAAATAAATAACAATGCAACAAAACTCACAAATAAAATTAACTTTGATCTTTATTTTTTATAAATCTTAATTAGTATTTCATATATAATTGATATATTTATGTATAACCAATTCATTACATTTATTATATATATATTTTTATAGCAAGTGAACTTTCTTTAACTCAAAATATTAAAGATCTTTCTCTAATGCATAATCAACGCATGAAGAAGACAAAGTAAAATGTTTGTCTAAATAAAATGCATCGAGAAGACAACGGGAAGTGCTCATTTTTTGAAATAATTTTTATTTGTACTACTGATATTTATTTGTTTACTTTTAAAAAATCTAATCACTATACAGCAAGATAACAAGAGGAAGAAAAGAGAACCCTGCGTTTGTCACTACATATTAATAATACTATATACTATTTTGTCGTAACTCATGTAAAAATGTTTGTCACTTGTCTTCTAATTAAAGCAGGTCCTCTTCAATCAATCAACAAAATTTCGTTATTAGTTTTTTTTAATATAATTTATTTAATTACCTAATAATTTATTTATTTATTTTAGTCTGATTATATATTATCAACCAAAAAAATGTCTCTTTTTTTTAAGTACTTTGACAAAAAAAGCCATACAAATAATTTTACCCCTTAGTAGAAATTAACACTCTGTTTGGATCATTGTTACCCATTATATTATATTGTATCGTTAATATGCCTACAATGTTTGTTTTGATTGTTAATTAAAATGTATTGTATTGTTAAATTTCGTTGTTACGTAACAACGAAAACCCCTATTTTATGGAATAACCGATTTGGTGTGTTTCCATTGTTACTTAATTTCTCTTTCCAATTATATCTTTACATAATATTTCAAAATACTATTTTACCCTTTACCTTATATTATTTAATTCTAGTCAAACCTGCTACTCTAGAATAATTAAAGATATTTTAGTAAATTTATAAATTACAATACAGTACGAAACAATCAAAGCAAACAATTAAAATATTATCAAACAATACACTCTAGCCAAGTATTGTATCTATCATACAATATAATACAATAGAGTACAATACAATACAAGACATTATGAAATAATTGGTAACAATGATCTAAACAGAGTGTAAGTTGATTGGAGCAAGTGAAACTAATCTAACGATTGGGAATTGACATTCCGGGTTGCTACTATTAAATTAAGAAGTAAAGAAGCCCATTGGGTTCTATGGCCCATCAATTTACAGATTTAAATGCAACACCTCATGGGCCTCAAAAAATATATTTTGCGGCTCGATTCAAATCATTTTAAAGCCCATTATTAGATTCCTTTTTCTTTGTAATCAGAATAAGAGCTATCATATATACTGGTTAATTAGTTAATATAGTTATAGTTTAGCTAATTTATAATTCTTCATTAAGATTTAGGTTAATTTTGTGGGCTTCAGTTCGAGTTTGTATAATTCACCACTAACAATTCTTCGTTTGATTTGTATTTGTATAAGATGGTTTGTATTTGTAAATGACGGTGATTTCTTTTGATTTTTCAGTTTTATCATCGAATACATTCAATTTTTTTGAATAACTTTTTAAAGTTTATATAAACCTGTAGTTTTTGAAATTTGTATCACTTTTGTATGATGTAATTTGTATAGTATAATTTATATAACTGTTTAAAGTTCAGATGTTTGTGTTTGTATAAATTTGTATTTCAAATTTTATCATATTTGTATAATTTCAGAATTTGTATCACTCCGAAAAACTAATCCAATTTTACATCTACAGTTATACCCATATTTTGTATAAATCATTGATTGTATGTGGTTATTCTAATTGTATATTTCTATATTTTACATATATAGAATATATATAAGTACAAACACCTACCAACATATTTATACTTATGCAACTATGGACGAAAATAACTCAATTATACAAATACACACGAATTATACAAACGAGTAAGTTATAACTACAACCCGTAAATATGCAAACTATATCTAAGGATTCTAAGTAAGTCTATTATAGTGGCTATTTGCGAATTTACCCCATAGATATTATTATGGATATTATTATGTACCCTTGAATTAGGGACTGCTATTCTAAATCTTTGTGAAACACAAAATTTCTTTTTTACACACCATAAAAACTTGTCAATATGGTCAGTGGCGGACCTGGGATTTTTGCTCAGGGGGTTCAAAGTATAACGAAGAAGTTCAGGTGGTAATGCCAGTGCGCGGTGAGCGTAGTAGCCCCTCGGCATGCTCTTTGTACATGAACCATAGATATTTCATTGGTTCATAAAAGTAAAGGCTAAACTAATCAAAGATATCGAGGACAAAGATATATTCATAATAATTTTAGTGGATCGACTGTATTACATAAGTTAAATACTAAAACACGTGAAAATTAAATCATACCGTATTAAGCATTTCTTTCTACTTTTATCATGCTCCATCGAGTATTTTTAAAATTTCTTGTGCTTTATAATACTTTTATTTTGTAATGTTTTACACTTTTAAAAAATTTAAATTAGCATTCATTTAATCACATATTACTATGAAAATCGTCAAGATTCTCTAAAAGTGTATAAGAATAGAGTTACTATTATTATAATGCATATTCAGAAGATAAATAAATAGCATCATCAATTTTTTAGTTCATATAGTTCAATTTACTAGGTTAATCATAATTTGTAAAAAAGACAAAAAACAAATAAATCAAATAAGTTTAGTTTCCACCTCTCTAAAACAGAATTAAAAATAAAAAAGAAATTTCATGAATTCTATAAATTAATATTCTTAGAAGGATGTTGACGATATTTAAGTTTCTTCGTTCAATTACATCTAATTTACCTTCTTTTTTTAAAAATAAATTATATTTCTATCTCAATTTCAAGTTAAATATAAGGAAAAATTCTTTGGGGCAGAATGGTAAAATAACATATTTTATACTATGTTATGTTACCTTTTAACTTTAATACCTTTTAATTAAAAAATGGAAAAAGATCAGTTTATTTTAAAATAAAAAGGATATTATAGACATTTTAAATTTCTAGCCAAATTTTTTGGCAATTTAGCATTGCCCAATATAATTCATCATTTTTTAGAAAAGTTATTCAAGGTAGTATATGAAAAAAGAGTTACGTTGAAACAAAAAGAAAAAAAATTAAAAAGAATGTGTCTAATAAATTTAAACAAAAACAAATTAAAAAGAAGAAATGGAATAAAAGAAAAAAATAATGAAAAAGAAGAAGAAAGTCTAAGCCCAAAAGTTCCATTTTCCAAAGCTAATATTAAAAAGAGGGGAAAAAATGTTGTCAATGAGAATTGAATCCGTGAACCCTAGGGGTGTTACGACCCGATTTCGAAAACTAAGGTTTCGAAACCAGTTTCGCAACTTTGGCAATTTTTGGTTAAGTTTTGGAAAAAATTTATAATTTGGAAGTCGCCACTTAATTTTTAGGGTAAAATTAAGAAAAAAACCATTTTAGAGGGAATTTTTGAAAGAAAACATTTTAAATAAAACCATAGTCGGGTAAGGGTTCAAATAATTCTCTAAGGAAGGGTTTAGGCATCTTAGAGAATCCGCTAACACGCGGTTAATCGACGGATTTAAAAGTTGGCTAATTTTAAAAGGAAACTTGAGATTACTTGTGAAAAAATCTTTATGAAAATAAATAAAGATTTAACTAACGTGATAAGTAATGGAATGTTTAAGATGTTAAAGCGTCGAAAATATTTTTAACTTGATAATTTATCCGAGTTATAGATTTTGAACTAAATGGTTAGCTCAATCTCATTAACGTGGGTTCAAAGCCAATTACTAACTATGAAAGATTACAGATAATTCTCAAGTTAGTCTAAGAGCTTTGAGTTTGCCTTAAATAAAATGAGTTTTGAAAATTTAAATACTTAAAAACGATTGACAAAATAGAAGTTTAAAATGAGTGACAAAATAGAAATCTTCTCAAGGATTCATCTAAGTTAACAAA
>JAJONZ010021464.1:0-31499 GCA_029582445.1 Solanum paucissectum
GGTTAATAGACAATCACACTAATGTTAAAACACAATTCATACCATTTGTATACCAATGTTATATCACAATTCATACAATACCCAAAATCAAAACATTAAAGTCATAGTCATACAAATATTAATCAGATTTCATACACATTTCATCCAATATATGTACAGTTTGAAAACACACTGATATTTTTTCTTTTTTTCCTTTTTGATTTCACTAACAAAATCAGAATCGTAATCAGAAGGGGTTTCAATAATTTTCCCCTTCCTCTTCTTTCCCTTTTGATTTGCCTGGGTCGCCCTTTTCTTTGCTTCATTTTTTTTCGCTTTTCGATCCTTCAACTGAGATGAACCACCCTTCGCCTGATTTTCAACAATTTTAGGCGGGGGAGGGGGGGAGGGTTGAGTTAACATATTGAAAGTTAGAGCATGAATCATCAGTAGAAGTTCCTTCAACCAATCTGAGACTCTTTCGACGCGTTTCAATGGGTTTCTTAGACATGATTTTGTTGAAAACTTAATTGGACGGATGATTGTGAAAATAGTGTAGTTGGCTGGTGAGAAAAATGGGAGAGACAAGGTGAAAGTGGGGTAGTGGAGGTGATGGCGTGTAGATTTGAATAGGTGTGGGTGGAGGGTGGTGTGATTGAGGTATGGGAGGTTTGGAGTATAACAGTAAACAAGGAAGTCTAATCTATGTAAATCACTTATTATGTGTAACTGATGATTTCAGTTTTAAAAAAGGAACTGAAATCAAATTAATTAAATATTATTAATTAATAAATATAAAAATATAAACAGATTAATCATTTATTAAATAAATTGAAATTGATTTTAAAATTAAATTTAAATTGATATGTCATAACCCGTAAATAAACTGTTATAAGTAAGAATTGTTTAAAAGTATGTTTAAAACCCGTAAAATTTACTCTTAAATGTGTATATGGCGTGAATTTTCCTATTTTGTTCCCTCTCTTAATATAGACCACAATTAGCTTAGTTGCTATGTTATAAGTGTGTATTTTTACGTGGAAGCATTATTGATTTATAGATTTACATTTTGAAATACCGAAGTGGAAGAATTTTTAATATCTCAATTTTTGGTCATTTGATGTACCCTTACACTCTTCCTACCTCAAATTGGTATCACTATCCATTGAGTAGAATTTTGTTTTGGTGCTGCCTATGTTAAAGATTTAGGTACAATATTCAACAGTGTGAACCAAAGTTAAGGAGTAGTTAGGTGAATCAAAGTTAAGTTGTATATATGGTCTTAATGATTTTGAACGAAGTGAACTCAACTTTTTGTCCAAAGTTAAGGATTAGTTAGATATAGTTATAACTCATAGTAACCAAGGGTGGGGTAGTGGGAGAGACTTTCATGTTCTGGTCTTTTTTTTTGTCAATGTCATGAAATTGGTCCTCATGAGTCTTTTCCGCTTCGATTTTAAATCTTATATATTTCGTGGATGTGCCAGTTGTTGAAATTTTTTACGGAACTTCTGATTACCCATTGTCGCGCCCCATTTTTTCGCAAAAACAAACTTTCGACCTAACAACTCTTTTTGGGCTTTGAGTTGGATTGAAGAGTCGCCACCTAACAAATTAAGGCGCGTTAGGGTACCTATCTAACCTAGCTAAATCTAACTAAGGTCAACGAACCAGAGATCAGGGTAAGGGTTCAAATTACCTCAAGGGGAAGGTGTTAGGCATCCCTCGAGGTCCACAAATGTTGGTCCCGATCGTATCTCATGCAATATGTGGGGGTTACAAGTAACAAGTATGGTCACTTCATTTATTATTTATTTAATTAGCATGCTTACTAGGTGATAACTAACATTAGACAATTAAGGGCACTTTAGTTATTTTAATTAATTAGTTAAGCATGCAAGACTAAGTGATAAATTAATAACAAATAAATATTAAACAATTAATAAGGAGATAAACGATGGGACAGAAATTGCACAAGTAGATAAGCAAAAGAATTTTATATTTTATTTAAGCTATCCCAAACAATTATAATTATAAACAAATAAAAAAACAAAAGGAAAGGGAGACTCTGAAGGACTTTACAAATCAGCACTCGACTTTTCTTTATTTTTTCAATAGGCTTCCGTGTAGGGACAGCAAAACCAAGGTTTGTCGCTTTAAGCCTGAGTCGATGTCATCATATCCGTAGGGCCTAAACTACCCCTACCCCACCACCACATGCATAACGTCCCTAAAAGGTGTATTGTGCCCCCGCTTAATGTCCAAGAGGCATTGGAGTACTAGTAGGAAGGTGTTAGACTAAAATAAAATAAAGGCTCCTAATAGGCCCACCTAGACACCAAGTCAAACAATTTGGGCGGGCATTTAGCACATAAGTCTCATATTGGCCTCTAGATTAGGTTATTAACATGCTAGCAAACACAAATAAGGTGAAAAAGGTTGCATGCTGAGTGTCTGCACATAAACACATTAACAATATAATTACTAAATTTAGAGGGCTGAAAATTATTACACATGCAGAAAACAATTATTAACTACTTTTAAAAGGGCAGAAATATTAATGTCAAAAATAGTTCATTAATTAATTTTAAAAAAGGTGGCAGAAAATATTACAGCATGCAAGAATATGTTAGAACAGTAGCAGAGTTTATTATTAATTCAGAAGTTTATTTTAAGCAGTCAGTTAATTGAATGCAGAAATTAATCAGATTTTAAAAACGTGCAAGAAATGATTGATTCTAAGTGACAGTACAGTTGCAAAAAATAATTATGGGCAGAAATTAATAGGGTAGCAAGTAGCAAATGCAAGAAATAATTAATTGATTTTACGATTACAGGCCAAATTATTTACAATGCAGACTAATTTGTTTTGGGCATGGCTTTAGTCAGGGCATTATTTTATTTTAATATTTCAGATTTAAGCTTCAAGAGTATTTAAGCTGATTTTCTCTTAAATATGCAGAAAACAGTCTGATAAGCTGATTTTATTTAGTTATAATATGCTGGAAATTATTAGAATGCCTATGAATATGATTTCTAAATAACAGTAAGCTAAAATGCTTATTAGACACTTATATGAATTTCTACACCCAAAAGTATGTCATGAATTATTTAGAACCTATAGCATGATATCTAACATCGGCAGATTATTTCAATACAAAACAAATTATAACAATATTCACGTATTTATTTATTATTATATAAAAAAAAGGAGCTTTGGTTGAATTAAGTGAAACGAGGAGCAAACCCACACTATTAATTATAATTAAGAAGTGGTCATGCAAATCAGCTAAATGCATTCTAACCAGTGACGGACGCAGAATTTTCATAAAGGGGTGTCAATGGTTAAAGGAAGAATAAAAAAGTAATTATAATATGAGCCCAACGGGGCTTGTGCCTTAAAGAGATTTTGCAAAAATACTTGGCCACTAGACTAAACTTTTTACTTGTATCAAGAGATGTCAATATATATATATCTATATATTTATTAAGCCAAAATTTGACCTCTACCTACAATGTAATTTTCCGATGAAGGGATGTCGCTTGACACCCCTTTGGCTAAGGTGGGTCCGCCCCTGGTTCTAACATACAATTAAAGTGTATGCACATGATCATCTTTGAACAATAATTAAACAGGATAAAATATGGGATTAATGGAAATAGTTTTATTTTATTTTAGATCTAAAGCGATGTTATTAAAATACAAACTATCAAACAATCACAATTCTATGGGCATGCTTTCTAACACAAACAAGTTACGATAAAATAAACAAGTAGCACGTTATAACGAATATTACCCCTCCCCCTTTAGGCGATCCCCCAAGAGTATTTCATATATAGAGAGACTTTTAGAGTTATAACGAATATTACAAACCGTAATAAATAATAAATACAAATTCAAAATACATAAATTAAGTAATCTCGTCTCATGGCGACTCTTCAACTTGAACTTCAAGTTCAAATCCTGTTTAACAGAATAACACCCAACACGAGATCATAGCATAATAATAATAACTGATAGATAGAAACATGAAAGCTATTCGCAGCAAACACACGAATTTCACCAAGTCATATAAAATCACACATCGAAATTAGGGATAAGGAAACTAACTCGGATGCTTCCTTTTATTTATTTCAAACATGTATAGTACGAACAATGCCAAAAAATAAGATTAAACTAATGAAAGGAACTAACCAGTTATGCAGAATTATTTATCAGCAATAAAGATCCAATTTGATTCAATATTAGACCGAACACAGCAAAACCGAGTAAAGCAGCACTTAGAATGTTTACCGGAATCTTAATTTTATTTATTTTAAGAGTAGAGAGCAATATATTTTTCTAGTATTCAAATATGAGCAATGTGAGAGGTGTAGAGGTGAGAGTAGTCCGTCAAATAACGAAGGAAAGGGTCCTATTTATATAGTAGAAGAGGGACACATAATAAGGGAAAGAAATAAATTAATAATCAATTTTAAAAAAATGATTTCCTTAAACAATGGGAGAACTAAATCAGGACAAAATTCCTAAAATACACATGCTTGCTGATTTCGATTAAGGTAAATAAATCAATTAAGGAGTCACTACATTAATTAACAATATACAAAAGATCAGGAATATATTGGGAAATGGGTCAATAAACATATTTACCAAAGGTTACGGAGAATAATATAACAGAAGGGGGATGGCAGTAAGGAAAATGAATACGTTATTAGGAACAAATATGGGGAAATCATTTCCTTAACAAAAGGGACCAAATCAGTCGAAATTTTTACCAAATATAAACATCCGTGAATCTATACAGATTAAGAAGACAATAACATGTAAAATCAAGAAAGCACAATCTTATACATAAGGATTCCGTCAATTAGTGATCATAACCAAGCACACATCAAGTCTATATAAGAGACATCATATTTTACCATGTATAAACTTGTATGAGAAGTCAATCAAGAATAACCATAAATAATACTCCCTCCGTCCCATTTTATATGATATACTTTGATTTGGCACAAATTTTACTGGACAAAGTCACAGTAACAACATCCCATGCCTATACAGACCAAAGAACTAATATACATGATGAGGAACATGGAAAAAGAGAGGAAAACATCAACACTGATTTTAGTGTCTCAAAAAGTGTTTGTGCTGAAGATAGAAACCAAGAAGGAGGGCAACTGATGAGTGAAATCTGATGAGTGATTTTTCTATCACAAAACATTTTTGTTAAGGAGTATTATTATGTATATTTGTGCAGAAAAAAAGATGTTCGCGCACATTTGTACAAAAAATAGTGGAAAAAGATGTGTCACTTTACGTGCAGGAAATTAAAAAAAGCAGAGAACAATTTATATTTTAAACAGAGATCAATAAAAAACAGAGGAAAACTATATATGCATTGATCTTTAAATTGTCTCTCAATAATGCAGGGAACATAAAGAAACTATAAAGATCAATTCCAACCACCGGCTCTATAAAGGTGATCGAATAGCCACCGGCTCTATATAGGTGATCGAACAACCACCGGCTCTTCATCCATGAATTCATCACCCAACTCTTCAAAAATTCAAAAACTTAAGTGATGGTGATAACTATTTAAGAAGGAGAGTTGGAATGGGCAAGAAAAATTATCTCGATGAACCTTAGGTGATTTAATTCAAGTAGAAATATGTCGATGTTAGACCAACAACGGAGGAAATTTAGCAAGATTCCAACTCAGATGGGTCCCTAGAAGAGGGGCAGGATTAAATCGAACTAATAAGAAAATCCAACAACAACTCCGAGATACTCAGCGAACAAGCAGATGGTTGTTCTAAATCTCAAAATGAATTGAATGGAAAGGAGGATAGTCGACCTGAACACAACCAGGATAGTTGGCAAGGCTCAACAAATCACAATAAACAATAGATGAGAACTCATAAGCACTTAAATCTGTTGCACAAATTGCATCAACACAGGAAGTAGAGACACCATTACATCTAGGACATCGACAACCATTATTAGTTTCCTAAGAGTTCAGCCTTACACTAACTGCTTAAACGACTATACACAAATAGAGTTTGATATATTGTTACTTACTTGGTCATTAAAAAATGTCATTGGTCATTCAGTTGATACAGGTGATGTCATATGCAGATTATGTGATTGTTGAGCAGCAATGAATTCTTTCATATTTCTTATTTGATCCGTCGCATCTTCTAATGTAGACAAGCGATCATTCAAGGATTTATTTTCCTCATTCAAAGATTTATTTTTCTCTCCATTTGTTCCATAACTCAGTCATCCATCCAAATATATGATCACGATGATCATTCAAGTCAACACTCTTAAATTTATCCTACAATAATTAAAATATGAGCTTAAATGAAAAAGAAAAGTGAACATTGTGCGTCAACTATACAAAAAGTATGTAAAAATTTGCGCATGAAAAAGATGTGCAGTAGTGGTTAATGTTTGAATAGGAAAAGTAAGTTGTGATTCAACAAGTTAAATGATGTAATTCATAATTGCTACCGTAATAGCTGCCCACATGCGATCCAACTTTTGTTGCTTAATATCACTCCAGGATGATATTCCCAATGGACACATGTTACAATCACGAATTATTTTTCCCAGGTGCCTCGAAAACAGATTGCTATTTGTTCCAACCGTTCAATTATTGTAAAATGTTACTTTCAGCTTCTTTTCGGCTTCAAGTGATGCAACTTCTTTACACTTGTTGGTCCCTCGAACCATTCTTACCTTTTTAGGATTTGATGAACCTGTAGTTGTATATTTTAGTAAGAACTATAGCAGTAAAATTTAGTTCTACAGATTGATAATGCACATATTTGTAAATTTTCATACCTGTTTCAGTTGTTTGGAAGGGTTGCCTAACTTGATCAGTAGAATCAGGGGATTTGATTTCCTGTTCTCTTTCTCAAGAACGAGGAGATTTTTATCCATTGATGGAAGTCCTTGACTAGATTCCAAATTCTTTTCAGAAACCCCTAAAGATGAGGAGAAAGATCTAGGCATTTGCTCAAGTCCCTTTTCTATAGCACCTAGAATCAAGAAGTAATATTATAAAAAAACATTGACATTTACTTTCTGTTATAAATGGAATTAAAAATATAACAAATTTTAAAAAAGAAACATATTTGTTTCAACTTCTTTGGTACATTGTTTTACTTGATTAGTAAATGAATGAAAGGGAGTATGAACTTCACTAGAAGGCATGGTAGAGTTTTTATGTCCAGTTCCTTGTTCCTTACTAATAGAACCAGGAGAAAACAAACCGGTACTGTTTGAATACAATTTCCCTGTGACTATTTGACAAAAAATAAGGCATCAACTTGTAGGAGTTGACTATATGAATAAAATTAGCAAGACGGACCAGCACAACTAAGTTACAGGCGAAGAAGCTTTGACATTCAATTTAAGTTATTATGTAATTAATATATCAACGGTCGTGAAAAAACATACTTGTTTCAACTTCTTGGATGTTTTGCTTAACTTGCTTGATAGATGGATGAAATGAAGCATTAACTTGCATGTACTCTTTCTCAAGAGCCATAGACTTCTTCTGTATCCCTCTCTTATCATGACTAGAAGACATGGTGACGTTGGTAAGCTCTTGTTGTCCCCCCTTCCCAATAGCACAAAAGCAAAAGTCATCCATAAATAGATAGATGATAATACATTGATGAGAGGATAAGTATATACTACAAAGTGAGATATGTGAGTAGGATATGTTTATATATGCAATTAAAAACTCAACATGTATTAAAAAGCTTACTTGTTTTAAACTTCTTGGATGTATTGCTTAACTACATCACTACACTGAAAAAATAAACACTTAGTTGGATCTTTTTCTTTTGATGTCAAAGATTTAATCCCTCGTCCTCGTCCTTTTCCAATTGCCCATGCGCAACAAATGAGTATCTGATAGTACTCTTCATAATTGATCCGTCCACATTTTCAGTTTTCATATTGAACCTGTAAAAAAGCCAAAGGTAGAAAAATAATAAGGAAACTTTTTATCATTCACTGAAGAACAAAATAAAAGTAGTCTTTCAGATAGTTACTAGTGAACTGAAATGCAACAGTGTTCCAGATGTTATCTATGTGGGAAGTAATTTGAGAGGAATAAACATTTGTTCATACATTTTCAGGTCACTAAATTATTATGGCAATTATTTCTAAGTAAGAAAGACATGTCATGTATTATGCCCACCACTAAAACCCAAGACTACTTAGGAATTACTGGCGTGTTGGAATCTATCTGGTGGATTAGTCGGACACAAAAAAGTGGTGGAAAACCATATCGGATTGCATATGGAAAATACCACATGAGGTAATTTGCATCCGTTTTGTTTGTTCTTACATCTTTTGTGAGTTCAAGTTAATTTGATTGTAAAAGAATATGATTGATTCCTTAGACACACACAAAACACTATGATATACTTCAAAAAAATTGACCAGCTAATCTCAAAGATGAAGAGTATTTCAAACAAGTATAGTGTAACTCGAACAAATAAAATACAGAGAAGAAGAAAAAATCAGCTCCCAAAAGAGGAAGCTTACGAGAAAGTTGAACAAGCAGAAAATAGCTAGTGATTCTGTTTTACAAGAACAGAAAAAAATATGGTGCAACTATTGAAAAATCTTGAATTTTTGAAACCTAAATGAAACTATCATTGTTTCTACCTACTATGTACATCATATACAAGAGGTATTTTGCATTAGTTTTCTATTGCTTTCTTCATATTTCATCAGCTCGTGTTAATTTCATCGTCAAAATATGATCGATTCTTTAGGCACACACTATACACTATGCTATAAGAAGAAAACAATCAACAAATTAAATTTAGAGAAGGAAAAAAACTCACAGAAGAGGATGCACAACTGATAAACAAGTAGACAGAAATCAAAGAACCAATTAGAAAAAAATGAAAGAATGTTTTAAACAACCATTAGAATGCATCTTCTTGAAAGTTATCAAGTTTTCCAATTTTCAGACCCAAACGAAACTATCACTCATTCAATCTTCTATCTACAGCACCACAGGAGGTTAGTTTGCATCAATTCTATTGTGTTTTACATATTTCATCAGTTTCAGACCCAAACGAAACTATCTTTTTTTCACTTATTAAGTTGTAACATTCTGCAATCACTTGTCTCACTTGCTCTATTAGTAGTTCACTTGTAATTCATAACAGATTTCTCAACTTGAACATAACACTCTCTATATTATCTCTTAATATTGTGTTAGCTCATTGAGTTGGTAGTTCCATTTTTCAAGTTTAGTTCATTATTATTAATCTTTAGGAACACAAACTTCCTTAAGGACTTATCGATCCCCTTCACTTTTGGCATCATATCACACTACGAAACTGAATCTTTTTTAAGAAAACGATCAACATCTAGTCTTAGAGAACAAGAACTCAAACAAGATGAGTTACCACTCGAACACAACAAACAACAAATCCACTTTACAGAAAAAATTAAATCAACTTGTAGAAGTGGAGGCATACCTGATATCCGAGTGAATAGAAGATATAGATTGAGTGGATATCACTGCTAGGCGAACCTCTGCTTTCTTTGTTCTGAGAAAACAAAGATGAAACACTGATCGATGAAACCTGGGTTGCGTTTGCTACTAGGCAGACCTGTGCTTTCTCTGTTTTGAGAAAACACAAAATTTTAGTTGAGAGCTACGTACACTAAGATTCTTGTAAGGGAAGCTGGTTGTTAGCTAGAGAAGAACGCTACTAGGGTTCTTTTGATTTCATTGAGAAACAAACTGATGAAGTGTTTTTTCTTTGTTTTCTTTTCCTTTTAGAATTTTAATGAATAATGAATTTTTAGGCGCCTAATTTTTTGGTGAAAATATGTTCCCGCCTTTCAATATATTTCTCAAGACCCAAGTTTTAATTTGGGACGAGTTACTACTTTTTCTAGAGACCAGATTTAGAACCTTCACAATAACATATGGAATTAAAGACCGAAATAAAATCTCGTCCCAATATATGTACTTTCAGAGACATGATTATTAACTCGTCCCTAAATATTGGTCTTAACTAAAGCATTTTCTTGTAGTGTACCTTCGTAAACATGAGATCTCAATTCAATTCTCTAAATCACTTTTACAAGCACTTCCTACGGCCCGTAGACACTTATATGATTTGTCCTGATCATTCGTACGTCAAACATCAGAGGCTTGGCATTTCAAAAACATAAACCATGTACTATAGCCCATAAGACATCCTACGGTCCATGGGTTGGAATCATAGATCACTCTATCAGTGCCAAAATTGAACTTTCTCTTTCCAATCCGATTTTCCAATTTCTAAAGTTTTATAATATATCTCGATTGGGAAGATTTGTCCTTGAATGGGACTCAAGCTAGCATGAATAAAGTATAAAGAGAAATTAACAACCGAACATGAATGCAAGTCTTATCAAAATGCACATAAACCAGGAGATATCACTCCAAGCTAAATCATAGCATACAAATTAAGTTTTCATGAACATGCGGGGATATGAAAACATGAGAATGACTACAACGCATCCACCCAAAGGAATTAACCATGAGCAACTAGTACCTCAAACTAGAATAAAAGCGGGGGGAAAGAGATGAGGATATTTGGACATCATATCAGCTTCAGCCTTCCAAGTAGCACCTTGAACTTGTTGATTCCTCAAAAGAACTTTCATTGAAGAAACATCTTTGTTTCTCAACTTCCAGGCTTGACTGACAAAACTTCAACCAGGACCTCTTCATACGAAAGACTTTCCTTAACTCCCAAACATTCCAATGGCACTATAGACGTTAGATCTCAAACATGCTTTTTCAACAAAGAGACATAGAATACCATATGTAGAGATGCTATGTCAGTACGTAACTCTAATTAATAAACAATTTTTTTCCAATACACCTCCAAATCTCATATGGGCCCATATATCAGGGAATAAGCTTCAGTTTATTTCTTAATCTCATCACACCCTTCATGCGTGAGATTCTCAACTTAACCCAATCATCAACATAAAATTCAAGGTCTCTCCTTCTAACATTGGAATAAGACTTTTGCCGATGTTAGTTTATTTTCAATAATTTACAAACATGTCCAACCTTTTCCATATCCTAATGCACAAATTCACGCCCTATCAAACTGACCTCACAAACTTTAAACCAAAAAATTGTCACGATCCAGGGGTACCACCTGGACGTAACATGGAGTAGTCGACCCCGAAGGGGTCTCATACAAGCCTCTATCATCATCATCACATAAAACATAGAAATAATGCAAAAAATTTAAAACTTTACAATCAAAGTCAAACTTCATTTTCATAAAAGGAAATCATAAGAATCTAGACCCTTTGTCTCATTTTCCATCTAAAAACATACGAATACAAAGTTTGGGACTTAGCTCTTTACATCAATAAAAGTCTCAATATACGAGATACAAAATGAAACTAAGAATAGAAAATCCCGTCCTCGAACTTGAGGACTAACCACAACTTGGAGATAAGCAATCCAAGTCTTCTTCAAAGGAGAGTGAAAGTCACCTAGCCGGAACCTACACTCATTAAGATGTAGAAGGAAGAAGGGGTTAGCACATAATATGTACTAAGTATGGAAACATGCATAAAAATCCTTGAAATATGCTAAAAAGGACATTTTAGTGAAAATCATGCATTTATCAAGTTTTGGAAACCAATATGCAACATCAATGTAAGATACAAGCCAAAATCACATTTATACTCATAACATAGTACAGTCATCACCTTAGCAACCCCTAAGGTGCACTTGTGCAATGTATGATTGGAATCCCATAATACCAACCCTACTAAGTACCCCTTTGAAGCTACCTTAGTCACACATATTACCTTTAGACCTCATCATAATCAATAGTCATAAGTAAAGAATTAGTCATGTATACTACTTGAACATAGAGAAAGTCATTTATATCAACTATACATTCAACATACATGCATACATTCATATCTCATCATAACATAAAAGAACCATCCCATAACATCCTACCAAGTCTACTTGTGCAATGTAAAAGTGAAGTTTCATACCCCCACTCCTACTAAGTAAACTCACCAAGAAGTCATAGTATAGTTCATGTCTCATTCATTATCTCATTATTTAGGGAAGAATAACCATAACCGACATAGACCATGTGAGCTACATGGAATCCGGTGTCGTATAATCCACAGAGAAAGAAGGTGTCCTACTTGCCTAAGGTAGAACAAAAATGTATAGCTATAAGGTTGATCCACTAGCTAAGTCCTATGTTGGCACATACTTAGGGGATAGGGAGATTGCTTCTAGAACCCGACCTCTTGCATTAGCGGAGAAGTTCCCATCTCATGAGTTCATATAGATGACCCAACCTCTTGCATTGGCGGAAGGGCATTTACCTCATTGACCATATCCACTCGGTGCTTAGAATTATTTCCCAAATTAACATAATTAGTATTTGAATTGCATTTACATGTGTGAAGGAGTGTTTTACCTTTCATTCAATACAATTCATCAAAATAGCTCATAGATTCATTAAAGATGAGAATGTACTTTCAACCTTAGAATCAACATAGCATGTGAGTAAGCCTTTCACATTATTGTTAATAGTGTTTTCATGAGAAATAGCCTTTCAATCAACACAACAACATTCTCATCATCCTAGACAATTCATACATAATCAAGTGTAAAGATAAGTGAAGAACAACCTTTCAACAATACCATATTTTACACATTAGTCATAGGATCTTTACCTTTCAAGTGAACCATAAGTTCATACACCACTTTCATTAACATGTACAAACCCTAGCAATTCACCCCTTCAAGGGTCATGAACCAAGTCTCACAATCAAACTTAGAAATACTACTTTAAGCTTGAATAAAACAAGATTCAATAACTAGATTAGCATAGATACAATTCATAGTAATCTTCTTGCATCAATACACCAATCAAAATTCATGAAATTGGGGTCATGGGGTGTTCATGGGGAATTTTACAATAAAAAATCACCATTAAACATCAAATCATCCATAATATAAGATAATTAACATAATAAATTGTTTTTAGGAAGAACCCATGGCTAGAATCAAAACCCTAGTTTTTGAACAAGTTACCAATTTCGAAATTAGAGTTTGAAGGGCATTATGAAGAAAAGTGTTCCATGAATAAAGACTCCCATACCTTAATTTATGTTTTCCCACTAAATTGGAGTGAAAAGCTTGGAGCTTGAACCCTAATCTTGACCTTCTTCCTTGTTCTTCAATGGAGTTTAGAGAGAGAATATTTTTGGGAGGGAAGTTGGTTGAGTTTGAGTTTGTGAGTTATGAGAGTTAAAAGACTTGTTTAATAGTTAAAAATACTTTAATATACTTAGAATAACTAATAATAATCGCCCCCACCCTTATTTAATTAATTAGGAAATTATTGAAATGTTTGAGCCTTGACCGACTTGAGGCAGCTTCCCAGGCCCTCATCCACGAGACCCCAACCACGGACCGTACTGGTCACTCGTGGTTTGGGTTTGAGGCTGGTCTTTTGGCCTTGGTCCAGGACCCATCCACAAGCTCACATCTACGGGGCGTGGTATGGTCCACGAACCGTGCTGTGCAAGCGTGGTTTGGGGCAAAGACTAGGAGATTTTGGGGAGGTTTGAGGAGGTTAAGTATTGACTCACAACACCCTTCTACGGGGTGTGAGTCAGTCCACGCCTCGTGGTTTTCCCCATTCGTGGATGGAAACTGTTTTTGGACAATTTTAGAGCAGCCCCTTTGCCCTCATCAAGGATTCTTGGGGGGTCCTTGAGCGGGCCATGCCTTGACGTTTAGGGACTTTGACACTAGTGCTAACCAAGGGAGGTCATGTTACCACTCTTACCTTGACGTTTAAACTTCATTAGGGTACTAGACTACACGTTAGGCTCTAGCTTAGGTCATTAGATATCCGGGGTGTTACAAAAATAGGAGACCAACAACTCATACAATATAGTTCCTCAATGAATCCACTTGGAAACTCGACTGATAATTATTATTATATGCAAACACGATCAAAGAGAAATGATCATCCCAATTACCCTTGAAGTTAATCACACAATCTCTCAATGTATCTTCAAAAGTCTAAATAGTACGCCTGACTTTCCCATCGGCCTGACAATGAAAATTCATGCTAAGCTTCACTTGAGTACCAAGATCTATTTTAAATGACATCCAAAACTGAGACGTAAAGTGACTACCATGATCTGAGATAATGGACAAGGGTACTACATGAAACCTTACAATTTTTTGAATATAAAGCTTAGCATACTCTTCGACTAAAAAATGAAGTATTTACGAGACAAATATGAGCCGATTTAATGATTTGGTCAACAATAACGCAAATCAAATCAAACTGACGATGGGTACTAGGTAAACCCATATAAATTCCATATTTAAATCTTCATGTTTCCATGTCAAAATTCTAATATCTTGAGGCAAACCACTAGGTTTCTAAAGCTCAAGTTTCACTTGTTCACAATAAGGATATTTAGCACCAAATTCTAAAATAAGCTTCTTCATTCCATTCAATAAATAGACACCCGACAAATCATGGTTTCAAAATCATATTCCACAACTCATCAACATTCGGAACACATTACCAACCTTGGTAATTAAGGACACCATCCTCCCCTTGGGAAAACGTCTCAATGGCTTTTTTAGAAACCGACCTTTTTAACTCAACCAATACCGAGTAAAGATCTTGCTTAACCTTCATATCATATATAAGAGACCATTCCAATCCATTTTTAATAATCATGACACCTTCATTAGAATCAACAATGCAAAAACCTAATTGGGAAAATCTATGAACATCACAAACTTGCTCTTTCTTTCCGTCCTCTACCAAAGCAACACTTTCCATCGATAGTCGACTAATAGAATCAGCCCCGACATTCTTCTTACTCAGATTATTGTCATGACCCGAGCCTAGACCCCGGATGCGACACGGCGTACAAGACTCTGAAAAGTCTCATACAAAACTCATAGCATATTCATTGCATAAGATAATAGAAATAGTACAGAATTAAAACTCATCTTTAAATCCATAAAATCGAAAAACTTCATTTAAAAACATTTGAATAGCGGAAGTCTATTGTCTCACATGGCCATCTAAACAATATCTTTAAACAAAATAGGGTCACAACCCTTTACAATAGAAGTCTAACAAATGTCTATTACATAAAAGAAAATGAAACATCAAAAGTACTTGTCCTCGATCTATGAGGACATACCACTTAAGTCTTGGAAGAATCTCAATCCAAGTCCTCGAACTAGAGAGAAAGCAACTCACTTGCCGTAACCTACACTTGTAGTAAACATAGAATAATATGGGTTAGCACAAAAAGTACTAAGTATGATAGCCAAGCAAAAACCATGCTTAAAACGTACCTTTTATTTGAAAGTCATGCTTTTATGCCAATTTGAGAAAACTTCATGAACATAAGTATAAGAGGCACAATATACAAACATAACCTATATACAAGTCATTTCTTGACATTAGAACATAATCAACCATATAAGACATTTCCTTACATTAAGCTTTCACCTCAAGTAACCCCAAGCCATACCTTGTGCAATGTATGAATAGTGTCCCATACCACTATCCACACTAGGTACCACATTAAGGCTACCAAAAGTGAACTTACCGTTCTTCCTTTCATTCTCTACACAATACTCATACATAAGAGACATAAACACTTCATAAGACATGACAAGGAAATAATTCATAATACAATCCAAGTATAGCATGCATCTTTACATTTAAGCATATAAGTCAACATTCTTCATTTGCTTTTTTAAGAGCACTTTCATTCATTTGTCATTAAGACCTTAGAGAACTCACTATAGCCCTCTCAAATCCTACTCGTGCAATGCATGGATGGCATCACATACTACCACCCACACTTCATAGAACCTCTCAAGTAACTAAAGTGCACATATCATATGATAAAACCACGAGAACTTGACATGGAATCCGGTGTCATAAAGCCCCACACTGTAAAGAGGTGGTATTACTTGCCTAAGGTAGGACCGGTACATGATAACTTAGGTGGATCCACTAGCTAGACCTATGTGGGCACATAGTTATGGGATAAGGAAGATGATCATTGAAACCTGACCTAAACATTAGGAGAGTTTCCATCTAACAAAATCCACTCGGTGCTTAGCCTATATTCCCGATTCAAGGTACATTTTAGGTAAGTTCATTAACTCCTCTTGAAAAGGTTCCATAAGCCTACCGGTTCAAGGTTCATCATTAACCTTCATGGAAGGGTGCCATAAGCCTATTGATCCCAAAGTTCATTTACATCATCTATGGAAGGGTTCCATAAGCCTACTGATCCCAAAGGTCATTAACTTCATTTATGGAAGGGTGCCATAAGCCTAACGATCCCAAGGTTCATTATTCATATGCATGGAAGGGTACTATTAGCCTACCGATCAAGGATTCAACAATCAACTATACTTTCATTCATTGAAGAAGATGATGCATAAGCCTACCAATTCAAGCTATACATTACATAGAAGAAAACCCTTCACATTCTATCATCATCATCATCATTCATGAGGGTTAATTGAGAATATGCTTTCAATCACAACACTATTAAATTCTAAACATGATCATAACACTTTCATTGAGATCACACACGTGTACTTCAAATCATAAGCATACGTAGATCCTTCATGAACTTGTGTTCCAAGGATAAGAATCAATATCAACCCATAAATCTAAGGTACTATAATATATAAGGAAATTAAGATGATTTAATACCTAATTCAATATAAGCATAACAATTCAACATACTTTCGTAATCAATCAATTCCCAATCACAAATCACAACTTAGGATTTTGGAGGAAAACATGGGTTCATAGAAGAAATCATCTTAATTCATCATTAATTCAACATTATATTCAATTTTTCAACATATAAAATCTTTGGAAATCGTTTTGGAATCGAACCCATGCATAGATTGAAAACTAGGGGTTTTGGGGAAACTTGGAGACTTAAAATCAACTTTGAAATTGGCTCCTTGAAATAAACTAAGTCAAGGATGAATACTACCATACCTTTATGGAAGAACTTCAAGAAAATCGATTGAAAAATATGAAGTCTTGAACTTGAGAGTTTGAATCCTTCACTTCCAATGTAGGTTTCTAATTTGGGTTTTGAAATAATCAATAGAAAATGGAGTTTAATACTTTAAAAACCCTTAAAATACCTTAATAAACCAATAATAACCGTCCATTAACTCAACTAACTAAAAGAGGAATTTACCAGACCACCTCTCAACTTGGCCGAATTGGGGCAGATCACAGGTGTGACCTACGCCCCAAGACCTACGAACCGTAGTTGGAGTGACGTCCCATCCTGCAGGTCCGTGGTTTGGGGCTGCAACATGTCAATGTGACCCTTGACCTACGGAGGCCATCCACGGGGCGTGGATGGACCTACGGGGCGTAGGTCCCAATCCATATGTCATCCCAAAATTATAGCCTTTTGGTTTCCTTGGGGTCTTGGGGGTTAGGCTTTAGGGTCCCCCTCAAGGACCCTTGGTTGGTCTTTGGGGGTTCGTACCTTGACTTTTAACCCCTAAACTCTTCAACCATATCTCGGGACAATATTTTTCAACATGAAAACCCATAACAAACTCACAAACAAACTCGTTAGGCTCTAGTTTCACCTATTCGTTTTATGGGTCATTACATTATCCCCACTTGGGAACATTCATCCTCGAATGACACTTTAAACACATTAAGGGATTAACGAATCAAGAATAGCATCCCATCATGCATGCAACATTATAAACAATGCACCAAAGAAGGAGGAAACTTCAACTCCATCTCAAACATGTTCAATGAAACACAAGAAAGTAGGAACTACATCTACAAGCTTATTATGCATGAAAACTTCAACATTTCTCATTACATTGGAGGAATTACCTTCTCCAACTCAAACCATGCTCATCATAACATTATTAGGCACATTATGCAATTACTCTTAAAAGCACATTTAGGCATGTTCAACAATTCACCTCATGAAGCATATAGACAACTCATACTAAATACAAATCAAGATGAGGAACATAAATCATGAAACTCATTTTCTCATTTAAACATAAATTCATCAAGAACATCCATAACATAAGGAGACCATGGAAACACATATTCACACATGACTCCAAAACATGAAACAAGTTACAAGGAACTCTTGGTATCAAGCTTGAATAGGAATAGAAGGAAATAGATTAGGATATCGAAACTCTCAACAACCTTACTATTAGACATACTATCCCCACTTAGGAGTAAACCCAACTAAGGCTTAACATGAAAACAACATAGGAACCTTAACAAGACGTTCACAACTATAAGGAACTACCACATACCAGTGCCTTCATCCAGATGAGCTCCTTTGTCCTTTATTGCTTGAAGCACATAGAAACGATTTCTCTTTGGAGCATCAAGATCCGGGCCATTAAGAGAAGCTTGTTTGGCCTTCCTTCCCTTGGCCGCAAGAGTAGGGAAACTTTTCACTTGGTGATCAGTCTTCCCATAGCCATAACACCCATTAGTACCGGCTAGGCATTTCTCATAGTCCCTCTTCCCACAAGTGGTGCAAGTAGGTTTAGAAAATGGAGGTCCACCACCTTTCTCTTGGTTAACCTTACAAGTGTTTGAAGAATCTTGGTTGGAGCTCTATTCTTGAACCTTGGTTGACCTTGCTCATCGGGGCCTAGACCTCTTAACCTCTATATTCATCCTCTTAAGTTTAGACTCCTCAATAGATTGAGCATAGACCATAAGCCTATAAATGTTTATATCATCATGGAGCATCGCCGTACGACACTCTTCCTCAACTAGGTCGGATTCACCCGTAACAAATCTACTCATCTCATCCCTAGGGTTGGACACTGATGAGTCCACAATTTGGACTTAGGGCTTCATTTTAATAGAATTAGTGTCCTCAAATGCATATTTTGTCTCAATAACTGATGTAAATCCTTAAGTTTCAGGTATTTGGAGTTTGAGGCAAAGCATGGACAATACTTGACTAAAAGGAACAAAACGGCTGAAAAGACAAAGAAAAGAAGGCTTGAGGATTAACTAATGAATTAGGCGAGTCGACGAATGGCCTCAACCTCGCCCAAAGTTCCAGAGTACTGAGCCCTAAAGGAAAATATCAAGTCGGCGATGAAAAGGAGCAGTCGGTGCGTCACCGAACAGTTCCACGAATCAGTACTATATCACCCAATGATCCAGAACGTGAAGATGCTGAAGGAAAAAGCTGAAAGGTGATGAAGCAGACCAAAGGGCGGATCGCTGAGTGCATCGGCGATCCCGACTAACTGCGCTGAGTGATCCTTTGCAACACATTTTTTTACAACTATAAATATTAGTTTGAATTTTTATGTTAGTATGAAATTTCAGATACAACATTTTATTTTTCTAAGTTTTCAAGTAGAGAACATTTTTTCTTAGCCTTTGAAGATTTGAAGACTTTCAATTGCCAGAAATTGGAAGTGGGTGTTGAAGATTCTTCATCCTAGACTTATTTAAAGTGAATATAAATCATACCCAGTTGATGTTACTTCAATTTGGTATCATTTTCTTCCTTTTTTCTATGTCTAGCTAAAACCCCAATTCTTGGGGTGTGATTCTGTGAATATGTGTTAAATTTATTGTTGGGTATTGCTTATTGTTAGTCTTTTTGCTGTTTAAATGTGATTTTGTTTAGTAGTTGTGTTTGAACTTAATGGGATTGTAGTTGCAAATACGATTTCATCTTAGTATTTTTGTCTTGCTTGAGAGAGAGGTTTTAAAATTAATACTACTAAATCGATAGCCGGTGGTTATTGGGTCATCGTGGATTCAGCTCGAGAGAGTTAATCCTAGGCCTTTTCCCACACATTCATCTTGAGAGAGTGAATGGGCTAAGGCGGAGGGTGTGCTTAAAAGTGGCAACTCGGTGTTCGAGAGAAACTGAGTTGATTCGGGGTAAGTTGCTCGAGAGAGAATTTACCCCTACTAAAGTCTATCATATTTACAGATGTTCAACAATTGACTATCAATAGCATTTACCCGATTGTGTAGTTTATCCCATATTCTTATCACATCCCAAGAATCCCGTCTCCCTATATTCGCATTTTTGTTTTCACTGTTTTTGTTCATTAATTGAATACAAACCCCCCTTGATAGTTGACATTCATGTCAACCCTATGATCTATCATGTTTTTACTTGTTAATGTTTTTAGCTATGGTTAACTCCAGCATATTCGCGCTTGACTCTTAATTCTTAGAAACCGCTCCCTTAGGACTCGACCCCAACCCATTCGATTGGGTTATATTACTATTGTACGATCGTAGACACACGAATTGGAAGTTATGTTTTGATTACGCAAACATCAAAATGGCGCCGCTGCCGGGGGTGGTGTTACTTGAGAAATTTGAGTTGGGTCAAATTTCGCTCTTGTTAGTCATAGTTTACTTACTTAATTTTTAGTTTTGTTTTGGGTGTTTGTGTTGAAACATGAAAAATGAGTGTAAATGGTGAAAGTGTTATCCAAATGGATCACCCCCTGTTGAGGTTGTTAACTCTTAGGGATAACCTTCTAACATTCCAGCAATTGAAAGGCGAGGCTCTCCATGATATTTGGCCAAGGTTTAAGGCATTACAACAACAATTCCCGAATCATGGACTGCCAGAAAAATTGTTGCTGGAATGTGTTTATAGAGGTCTTAGTCCCGAACATAGAAGTGTGGTCGATCAACTATTTGGAGGGTGTTTGACACAACGACCCTATGTAGTAGTAGTCAAGCATCTTGATGGCTTGGTTAAAGCCAACAAGGAAATAAAGAAAGTCCAAGAATTGAACGACTTGTTGATTTAGCTGGACGATGTGTCCAAAAGAATAATGCAGTTGGAAGCAAGTTCCAACAAGAAGAGCAAGTACCTTCCCCCTCGCAAGTGTAAAAAGATGAATCAACATGTGGGTGGAAAAAATGGAGAGGTTCTCTCACTCATTCTACACAAAATTGAGGAACAAGATAGAGTGTTGAATGAGATAAAAAAGAATGTCGAAATGCTGAATAAGATGAAGACCTCCCATTCCATGATCATTCAGCTACAAGACGCCCATATAGGATAAATGCTATCATGTCTCTACTCACAACACCAACATGGGATGCCTAGTGATTCTAGGGATAACCCCGATAATGAGGCTTGAATGGTGACTTGCGTCGTGCCACGACATTAACTAAGGCGCTGATTGGGAGGCAACCCAAAACCCCTTATTGCTTTTATTTGTATTTTGGTAAAATAATGGTGTGTTGTTTGTACAGGTTGAAGTGTGGAAAGTGTTCAAAAAATGCAGGGTAGTTAGCAACAGGTCCAGTCGGTGAGTCGCCAAAGAGGTCGGCGAGCTCGACCTAATTCACCATTTGACTCAAGACATCTTCAAATTGGACTCTGTAAAACTCGGCGAGCCCAAGAAATTATTGACAAGTCACCAAACATGTCGTCGATCCCGATGGATACCACCGTTGGGACCCCCACACTAACTGGAAGTCATGTAAAATTCAGCTAGGACAATGAACACTCGGCGTGTCACCGAGTGGATTGGCGAGCTCGACTAATGTCGTCAAACGAGTAAAGAACTGGACGGTTTTACATGTCAATGGTTTAAAAGTTTCAAACTCATTCACTTTCTCTCACTTTTTATCTTCCCAAACTCACACCTGCACACTAGTTCCTATATTTTCGCATTTTAGTATTGATTTGTGCTCAGAGTAGTATTACATTGCCGCCTAGCATTTCAATCTTCTCTTAATCGACAACAAAGGTTGGTTTTCTATACCCCAAGTTTATTTTCTCACAAATTATACTCATTTGCAATAGCCTGATCTTGTTGAAGTGTTATGATCCTTCCTGATAGGATTAGATTGTTTACACGCATGATTTAATTTGATAATTTTGCTTGAGTAGTTGTGACTAGTGAATTCCCCTATTTGTATGCCTTAAATTGGATTAAAATTCAAGGGTTTGTGCTTGGGTGTTATGGGTCCTACCTTAATTGTACAGTGCACGTTTTGATTTTGTTTTCGGGGGTTGCAGGGTTGAATTCGAGAAGTTGGGTTGAAAATAGGCACGTTGGGCCATTTGGCGAGCTAGGTCAAGCTCACCGAATCACTTTACGGTTCGCCTAATGTCCCCATCTCACCTTTGATTTCATGCTCTATTTGATGATTGATTTTGTAACTTTCGGTGAGAAGCTTGATGTCGCCAAAAGCACTCGTCGACTCACCGAAAAGCTTCTCTTTCGCCCTTTGTCTTCACCCCTTAACCTTTGTGCACTGGAACTTTCGGCAGGCCTATCCTTGTTTGCCGAAAGCTATCGGCGACACGCTGAGTGGTTCTCCCCATCGCCTACGTGCTGCAGTTTTAGTGCACTAACATTACTTCTCAAGGCATGTTGGCAACCTCAAGAAGAAACGATGATGCGCTGACTGCAAACAACAAACAAGGTGAGCGTCCCCAAATTCTATAGTATTGGATGAAATAATGGTTAAATAATTATTATTTAACCGTATTGAGAAATTCAACACTCCCCCTAGTGATACAATTGTTAAATCCCCACATCCCTAGAGTAAATTAATTTAGTGAACTTTTGTTTCTCTAATATTGATAAATGCGTGTCTGAATTTGTGTTGTTAATTTTTTAAGGATCATCCACCCATTTTCCATAATTGCTACATTGAGATGAGTTGTGATTATATTCAGTAATTGAAATTTTAATCTCGCACAATTTCTTGTGGGATTCAACCCTAAATCTTAGATATTTTTATTGACGATGACCGCTCACTCTTTGGATTTGTTTTAGAGAGTGATTTGAGTGTTATAAAAAAATAGCACCGCTACTGGGAATGGTAGTTAGGAATTAAATTTCAGAAGTAATTTACATACTAATTTGTTTTCTAGTTGAACAAACTTACGCTTGGACCTTTTGTGATGTTCTCTTGGTATGTGTAACAATGAATGTGCATGGTGGTGACAACACTAGTCACCATTGGCAAGACAATGATGTTAGAAAATGAGATGAGGTGGTTTCTCATGTCACCAATAAAGTTGAAGCAATATGGTTACCACTGGTACATAAGGAAGCCACACATATGTCATAACCAATTCCAGGTTTCACGTGACCAAATCATTAGGTTTATTTGAGGGACTCAAACACAAATATCCTAACGGGAATCTCCACAAGTTTGTGAGTGTGTGTAACACTTTTTCGACTAAGGGTATTTCCCAAGAATCAATTTGATTGAGGTTATTTCCCTTTTCGTTAATGGGGGAAGTGACTACGTGGTTTGTTGAGTTGCCAAGGAAGTCTATTACTGGGTGAGGAGAATTAATTGAAGCTTTCTTTGAGAGGTTCATTCCTCCATCTAATGTAATTAAATAGAGATAAGATATTTTGAATTTTGAAATAATGAATTAATAACCCACTCATAAAGCGTGGTTACGCTTTTAAAAGGGTGTTGTTGCATTGTCCAAGACATGGTTTCCTTGATTAGTACCTATTAGAATACTTTTTCTAAAGTCTTGATGTCGTGAATAAAGGATTGGTTGATAATCTCGTTCGGGGCGGAATAGTTAAGCAACTATTCATAGAAGAGTCAAGGTAGCTTGGTGAGTTGACAAAATTTAACCAAGCTTGGTACACAAGTGATGATTATGTGTAACTTCCACACTTGGGGAATCTTAAGGAACAAGAAGAGAAAAACCGTCACGACTCAGGGGTACCCCCTAGATGTAACATTGTGTATAGCACCCCGAGAGACCCCATACAAGCCACTTAGAATTCATAACATAAGAAATAGAACATAAGAAGTAAAACAATTGTCCAAGTCCAATAGTTGTATAAAAGAAAAGCGGATATCTAAAACACTTGTCTCAATACCCATACATCATGTCAAAAACTGCAAATAAGAAAAGGAAAAAAAACAATTAAAATCCATCCTCGAAGCATGAGGACTCACCAAAGCTCGGGAAACTCAAATTCAACCACTAGCCACGAAACTGAGAAACCTGATTGTCGGACCCTACATTTGGGGAAATGTAGGAAAGAATGTGCGTTAGTACAACACAATGTACCAAGTATGATATTTATGCATAAAATAATTAAATCACACTAAAAGATGACATGTCATGACATGCAATTGACCAAGCTAAAACATGATATAAATGGGTTGGAAAACATAAGTCATAAAAGATGGTCAATGCAAACTAAAATCGTTTAAAGCCATTGAAAATATATGAGATACTTCTTGAAGTAACCTTAGTTCATTATTAATGTGAGAAATATCGTTAACCGACATAGAGATCATGTGAGCTATAACAGGATCTCTCGGTGTCTCCCGCACTGAAAAGGGTTGTCCTACATGCCAAGGTAAAGAAAATGAACTTCTAGCTTAGGTGGATCTACTAGATAATGTCTATCTAGAAAATCATCCTATGGGGGCACATTGGTAAATGGTAAGGAGATTGCTTCTACAAACCCGACCTCTACTAACGGGAGAGCTTCTATCTCAATATGTTCTCGATGTTAAGCATAAATTCCACGGAATAGTCATTTATTACTTGTTCTTATTATCCATGGAAAGGCACGTCATCTTACCAATCAAAGCTACGTCATCATCCATGGAAAGGCATCTTTCAATAACAAATTCAAGTTGCGTTTCATTAGTATAGCTCTTAATCTTTGATTCAATTAGATGAGAAGACCTTTTAACTTTAGAATCCTTTATTATGTGAGAAAACCTTTCACAATATGCTTTGTTGTGTGTATGAGAAAATCCTTTCAATAACACATCAACATCATCATCATTGATACTTTACTCTCAAAGCATCCTTAAAGCATTTGCATAGATTTTATAAGAACATGCATAATTGCATAATTTACCTTTCAAGGTTCAAAACCCACTTTCAATCATAAACATTTAGAAAACATGGGTTAGAGATGGATTTCATCATAAATTCATGTAATGCTATCAATACATGTTGGATTTCATAAAACTCTTCATTTATAATCAAAATCCCACATCATATGATCATAACTTGAAAACATGGGGATTACATAGGTTAATGGGGGAAATCATCATAAAACCATAGTATTTCATCAATTAATTCATATGAGATCATTATTCAATCATTCAAATCAATAATCAAAAGAATCCATCACAATTGAAGAAAACCCTAACTGAATTGAGATTTCATACTTTGAAAATAGAGGCATTTGAGAACTCCATGAATGGAAGGAATCGATGGATGAAAACTATCACTCCTCAAGGCCAAATGCTTATCTTCAATGGTTAAAATTGAGGCTTGCCTTGAAACCCTAGGTTGAACCCTTCTTCTTCTTCAAGTTCTAGAGAGAGAAATATTATGGAGAGGACATTTGATCTTTTATTAGATTCTTGAGAGAACGGTTCCTAAATTGGGGAAATTTGGGAGGGGGAGGGGGAATACTTTTATAGGTCTCTAGATGAAGGGAAAACAATGTAGTATATAATTCAATAATTTTAAAAGACTTTTATGACCCTAACATAAAATATGAAAACAACTCACGCTGGAGCTCGTCAAAGGCAACTCGGCGACTTGCCAAGTGAGCCTTTAGCTTGACAAAAATTACAGTAAGTCGAATCTTGGATGAAGTCGATAAAACGACATGCAGGGAACTTTGGCGACATGCCAAATGGAATGGCGAGCTTGACTTAGCTCAGTTAAAGTTCCAGAACACTGGATGCGGAGATCAATCCAGAAAGGGAAAGTGGGTCTACTCGGCGAATCATGAGTCATTCGACGTCCTTGAGCTACTTCACCAAATGGCTGCAAATAAGTATATTTCCTTTTTCTTAATCTCAGGTGTTACAATATCTCCCCATTGGGATCATTCGTCCTCGAATGTGATTCAAGCTGGTACTAAAGAGTAGGAGAGGAACTAACGACAAAACCACCAATGTAACTTCATCTAAAATGCATATAACCAATGAAGAACTATCGACTCCAAGCTAAGACTTAATCAAAACATCATAAGAGGGGTGGAACTAAATCTAACCGCTCATCATGCATAAAATACACATATCCCAGGGGAAACATCAACTCCAAGGTAAATCTAAGGAGGAAACATCAACTCCAAGATAACAACATACTCAAATGCATATATCCGAGGAGAAACATCAACTCCAAACTAAAGACATGCTCACCACGTCACATCAAGTATTCTACAAGCAAATCATACTCATGTGCACATAAATATGTAAAAATCAATCAAATTGACTCATTTTATCAAAACTTTAACTTCTCATATATCATACATAGTAAGGAAATCACGGAAGCACATAAGACACAGGAACCCAAAACAAAGAAAAAACCATGAGGAACTCATCACCTCAAGCTAGAGTAGGAGCATAAGGAAAGAGATGAGGATATCAGGATATCATTTTGGCCTCGGGCTCCCAAGTAGTGATGAGTTGTGGATTTGGACTTATTTAGGGCTTTGTTTTGATAGATTTAGTGTCCTCATATGCCTAATTTATGTTATAAACTGATGTTATTGCCTTGATTTTCAGGTATATGGATTGAGAATCAAAGAAAGGACACTAACAAGAAAAAATGAACAAAACAAGCTGAAGAAATGAAGAAGGGAGAGCCTGAGGATCGCCAAGAGCACTCGGCGAATCGTCGAGTGGCTCATCTGACCGCCTAAAGTTCCGGTGTGCCAAGCCTTGAAGAAAATAACCAAGTCCATGACCAAAAGGAGCAGTAGACGGATCACCGAGTAGTTCCGCGAAGCCAGGATAGATCGCCCAAAGTTACAAGCCTTGATGATGCTGAATGCAAGACAAAAAGGCAATGGAAGAGGTCAAAGGGTGGCTCGCTGAGTGGTTCCGCAAGCCCAACTTACTTCGCCAAAAGGACTTTTGTATATTATTTTCGATGACTATAAAATAGATTTTGAACATTTATATTAGAGTATTTATCATCAATCTTGAATCAATCTTTTATTATCTTTTAGTATCAGAATACTAAGAACTATTCTCTCCATAGTTTTTCCTTAGCTTTGAAGGATTGAAAAAGTTTACTTTTGAGAAATTGGAAGTGGGTCTTTGAGATTCATAAAGTTGGAGCATTGTAAGGATAAAATCACTCTCAACCAGTTGATGGATAATCAATTTGGTATCTATTTTTCCCTTTTTATTTTGTCTAGCTAAAACTCCAATTCTTGGGGTGTGACTATGTGATTATGGGTTGACTAGTTTATGGGTATTGCTAATTGCTAGTTGTAATGCTATTTAAAAGTGAATTTAATCATTAATTGTGATTTAATTTAAGGATTGTAGTTGTAAATGTAGTTCTACATTTGTGTTCTTGGCTTGCTCGAGAGAGAGGTTTTAGAACTGAGGTTTTTGATTAATGGTTTGTGGGCATCGGGTTGACCTGGATTCAGCTCGAGAGAGTGAATCCTAAACCCAATTCCACACATTTATCTCGAGAGAGTGAATGGATTAAGGTGTGGGCTGTTCTTCATTGTAATGCTTGTTAATGTTCGAAAGAAATCACCTGATTCGATGTAGTTGTTCGAGTGAAAACTATCTTTCTTATAGTCTAGCCTACTCACTGATATTTAGCTATTTACTAGTAGTTGAAATTACCCATATGTCTATATTTGCCTATAATCGATCACATACCAAGAGTCTTTCTCCCTATTTCTATTTTATAGTTTTTGTGACTATTTGTAGTTGATAAAATCAACCAAATCCCCTTTGACATTCGTGTCACCCCTTTAATTTGATATGTCTTTTTTCGATAATGTTTATTCTTGTGGTTGATTAGACCGCATTCATACTTCTTAATTGAATTCCAAACACATACCGCTCCCTGTGGGATTCGACCCCAACTCATTTAGTTGGGTTTTATACTGATTTACGATCTTTGACACTTAGAATTTGATGAAGTGTCTTTGAAACGTTATTAATCAAGTAGCACCCTCAAATAATTGATTCCTCCACAACACTTTCATGTAAGCTGCTTCTTTATTTCTCAACTTCTTAACTTGCCAGTCTAAAATTTCAACCGGAACTTCTTCATAAGAAAGATATTCCTTAACTCCCAAACCTTCGAAGGAAACTTTGGATGTTGGATCACCAACATATTTCTTCAACATAGAGACATGGAAATCTGGATTAAGTGATGCCAACTAATTTGGCAAATCTAATTCATAAGCAATCTTACCAATGCGTCTCATAATCTGATATGGGCCTACATATTAGGGACTAAGCGTCCCTTTCTTAACAAACATCATTACACCCTTCTTGGGTGAAATTTTCAAGTACACCAAATCATGAACATCAAACTCAAGATCTCTTCTTCTCACATCCTCATATGACTTTTACCGACATTGAGTCGTATCAATACTCAAATCATCCTATAGGAGATCTACACCTCCTACCATATAATACCTCAAATGGAGCCATATCAATACTCGAGTGATAACTATTATTATAAGCAAACTCAATCAACGGCAAATGGTCATACTAATTACACATAAAATCAATCACAGAAGATCTTAACATGTCTTCCAATGATTGGATAGTACGCTCCTCTTGCCCAACGGTTTGGGGATGAAAGGCCGTACTAGGCTTAACACGAGTACCAAGACCCTTTTGGAAAGACTTCAAAAATAGAGACGTGTATTGGGTACCACGATCAGAAATAATGGACAAAGGAAATCCGTGCAACTTTACAATTTCTCACAAATACAACTTGGCATAGTCCTCCACCGAATAGGAAACCTTGATGGGAAGGAAATGAGCCGATTTCGTCATCCGATCTAGTATAACCCAAATGGAGTCATGCTGTCACCGGGTGCAAGGCAAACCGATAATAAGTCCATATTCAAATCTTGCCACTTCCAAGTAGGAATGCTAATATCTTGAGACAAACCTCTCGGTTTCTGATGCTCAATTTTCACTTGTTGGCAATTCAGAAACTTAGCCAAAAATCCCGTAACATCCGTCTTCATCCCATTCCACCAATAGACCTTCAAAAAATCATGGTACATCTTGGTGGGTGATGTTTGCGTAATCAAGACATAACTTCCAATACAAGTGTCTACGATCGTGCAATAGTATAATAACCCAACCAAGGGTTAGGGTCGTGTCCCAAGGGAGTGGTGGTGAAAATTAATAGAAAAATAAAATTAAGTTCTAATTAGTCATAGCTAAAAACATTGTCTAATATAAACATATTAAATAAAGGAGGGTGACGCAAGCATCAATTAACAATGGGGAGGGGTTTGTCACAAGTGAACGAAAAATCAGCAAAAACAGTGAAAATAAAGCAAGATACTAATATGGAGATGGGATTCTTGGGATGTGATAGGAATACAGGATAGACTAAATCGTTGGGTACATGCTTTTGGTAGTAAATTCATTTAATATTTGCTACTAGGCTAGACTATAGTGGTGGTAAATTCTCTCTCGAGCAACTTACCCCGAATAACCCTGTTTCTCTTGAACACCGAGTTGCCGCTTTTAAGCACAGCCTCCGCCTTAGCCCACACACTCTCTCGAGCTGAGTGTGTGGGAATGAGACTAGGGTTCACTCTCTCGAGCTGAACCTCATGTCAACCCACTCCCACCGGCCATCAATTTAGTAGTCTTAATTTTACGACCTCTCTCGAGCAAGCCGAAAACAAAAAGGTGAAATCATATTTGCAACTACAATTTCATTAAGTTCCACCACAACTACTAAACGAAATCACATCAATACAACAAATAAACCACCAACAAGCAAGACCCAACAGATAATCTAACCCATATTCACAAAATCACACCCCAAGAATTTGAGTTTTAGCTAGACATGCTAAAGAGATAGAAATTTATACCGATATGAGTTTGCATTCCAATGGGTATGAAGATTTAAGCCTCAAAACAAGTCAAGAGTGAAGAATCCACAAGACCCAAGTCCAATATCTTGGAGTTGAAACCCTTTTCACCTTCAAGTTCTTCAAAACCCTCTCCAAACTTAGAACTCAAAAATCTATGCTAAAAATTCTATATTCAAAATCTCATCTTAAACTATAACTCTCAATGAGTATTTATTGTTTTCAAAAATCTATGTTACAGCGGATCATTTGGCGTCGTTAGTCGAGATCGCCGATCAACTCGGCGATCCGCCCTTTGGTAGGTTTCTTCGCCGTCTTGCTCTATCCTTCAGCATCGTCGTGTTTTGAAACATTGGGTGACATAGTACTTCTTTGCGGAACTGCTCGGCGACATGCTGACTGTTCCTTTTCTCCACCGATTTGATCCTTTCCTTCAGGGCTCAACACACTGGAACAAAAGCCAATCTCCAGGATCATCGATGACTCGCCAACTGAGCTCGGTGATCCTCAGGCCTTCATTTCTTTGCTCTTTTCAGCCGCCTTGTTTCTTTTTGCCAAGTAGTGTTTATGCTTTGCCTCAAACTCCAAATACCTGAAACTTAAGGCTTTTAATCAGATATTGAGACAAAATATGCATTTGAGGACACTAATTCTATCAAAATATAGCCCTAAATGAGTCCAATTTGTGGACTCATCAACACCCCCAACTAAAAAAAATTCTTGTCCTCAAGCAAACTCAAGTTCAGCCGTTCAAAAATGAGGTCTCGAACAGTGCTGCACAAGACTCAATCATGAATGCACACAACAAGACTCACTTTACTTATGCAAAATCAAATGTGTAACCAAAGATTCAAGTTGTGACACACCAATATCAAAGAATCTCATGCTCATAATTGATGTGAGGCTAAAGATACATATTTTTAATCATTATTTCCTCACATTTATTATTTATATTTGTCTTTTTTGAGCATAAATTTTATGGATTGTCCTAAGTTGTGTATTTTATTTGTAGGATTAAATTGGTGGAAAAATGAGGAAGTTTGAAGCTAAAACAAATTACAAATGGAAGATTGAAGAAGGAAATCAAGCAGACAGCTTAATGGATTAAATTGAATAAATTAATATATTTATGTATATAAGGAAAACAGCGGCTGAAATTGAAAATTTTCAAATTGCCTCTACAGTACACGTGGCAGCTAAAGAAGGCAGATCAAAATTGTTGAGGCGGCGGCTACTGCGTTTCCAGCAACACGGAAAAAAGACGGAGAACCCAATTTAATTGGGTTTTGATTTCCTAATTTAAGGTGGACTCAATTATTTTATTTAGGGTTTTTATATCTATAAATAGGGCATGAAAATTTATTCTAGAAAGAGAGGAGGAGACACAATATAAATTTTCTTCTAGCTTAGGAACTTTGAAAGAGCCGCCGTGGAGGCCGGAGAATTGTGGTTTATTCTTTCTTCTCCTTTATTATTTATTTGTATTCTTGATTAATAAAAGATAGTTTAGCTATTGTTCTTAACTTTTTATGA
>JAJONZ010021465.1:0-30520 GCA_029582445.1 Solanum paucissectum
ATCTACGGACCGTAGGTCTGTCCGTGAGTCGGGACTTAGCCAATTTTCTGACTGAGTTCTGGGGAAGTTTTCTGTCATGAACCACGGACCTGCAGGACGGACCGTGAGTCCATCTACGGTCCGTGGATGGTGTCCGTGAGTGCCACCTGTTACACCAAAAATCTGAAATCTCTATTTTCTGATACGGGGTGTTACAATCTATCCCAATTTATTTTTTATATGACGATTTTTATTTATCCCATTAGCTTAGTTTTCTTTTTCTTTTAATTGGGGGTTGTGAATTAAAGTATAAAAGTTAGATGATTATTGTGGTGCATCAACTATGTTAACCATTTAAGTTTCGATATGACATTTCGGGATTTGAAATGTAGAGAACAATTACCTAGATGTTGTAGTTGATGGTATCATGATACCTTTATGATATATGATGTATCATGATACCTTTCCAATACATTACATCATAATATAATTTTGATATATGATGTATCATGGTACCTTTATGATACATCGCATAAAGATACCTTTCTAATACATTTCACTATACCTTTTTGAAACATTACATAATCATACATTTACAATATATGACATATGATGATACCTTTCCTATATATGATGTATCATTATACCTTTTCGATACAAAATATATCATGATACAGTAGATACATTAAAGAAATCGCATACGTATTTGATACTTTATGTTTGAATGATTATTCTTCAACAACAATCCTGCCATTGGAAGAAGAAATACATTGATACATTTACCGTTAATAATATTTACTTAATTGAACAATCACAAAAAGTGCAAATTTAGAGAAATCTCTAATTTGAACTTGAAGAAATTAAAATTAACTCGTGCTAAATTGGTAGAGTAATGGCGTGGGAGAGAAAAAATGATAATATAGGTGATACATTTTTTTAGTCAAAATACAATTTCTAATTATGTGTGAAATATTGGGTATAATCATGTATATTTGCTATTAAGATAATATGGTAGCTTTGTTAGGTAATTATCTTAATGTAGTATTTTAAGGAGTAAATATAAGGCTTAAGTTCTCCTAGTTATGTCGATTTTCCAATAATTATTGGGTCAGGTCCACCAATAAGTTAATTATCCCATTAGTGATCCTTAACCCTAACCCTAAGTGTATAAATACACCATTATAGGTGTAGAAAAGTTGGTTTCTATCCACCACATTAGACGGCTAGGGTTATCTATACAAAACACAAACGAATGTTCTACATCTTTTGAGGACATTGGACTCTGGATAAAGGAAATTCATCCGATTTGTGCGGGTTTTCAATGATCAACAACACAAATCCTGATAGTTGCAGATTCACTTCTGCAAAAAATAATCTTGCAAGTGTCCTAAACTAATATTTACCAATTGAAATACTTAAAAAATAAATAAAATTTTCTTTACTAATTAGATGGTCATCCAAGAACTAAATTTCATGAAAATAACAAAGGAAAGTCGATTTTTCATTGTTGAAAATCATTGTGCAAATAATGATTATTCAACTTCAATTAATTGGTTTGTGTTATATAATCTAAAAAATTAAAACTAGATGTTTTCTAAATTAAATTATTTATTGGAGCTAGTAGCCGAGCATATATAGACAGACAAGGACACAAATAATTTTACGGTGGAATAGATTTTGATTCTAAAATGATAAAGGGTATTTTTTTGTTAAGAAGATAATTTTTTTACAAGAGTTACAAGATGTAGTCTATATAATTTGGGTCAAATAAAATAACATCAACTTAATTGAGAAGAAAAAAATATTTTTTTTGACATTGTTATAACTTGAAATAAATTCATACCAAACACAAGGTGAAAAATAATCACATCATCCATGTTCCTTTTGAAGCTAAAGAAAGATTTTGATAAGTCATAAATTGCACATAATATTTATTCAATTTAGACTATAAAGATTACTATTTTTATATTATCTGAAAGTGATAATAAATACACAAATTTTTTCACTTTACATATGAAAGGAATATCTTATTTACATTTGTAGAAAAAAGTTGATGTGCTACATATTCTCTCTCATTTCTTGTTTATCTACCATAAGGAAAAAACACACCCCCTCTTAATCACATTTCTTTGTTTCATTCTCTATTCATGTATGAACTTTTTATCAATCTTTGTTACTGTAACGATCTAATCCATCGTTATTCAAAAGGCACTTTGTGCGGAGTCCCAATTTTTTTTGAAATACGGTGCAAATTTAAAAATTGGGTTATACAAAAAAAAAAACTCAAGAATTTGAATGGATCCAGGCTGATTCCAACCCACCCTAATGGAAAGTCTCCCACTATGACAACACCACATAGTTCCTACATGGCCACTATAGTTGTACTGGAAAAATCAGACTCTAGAAAACACGATGTATTTTATCTTTCCTCCCACTTTTCATTAAAAAAATAGAAAAGGGTTACTCCAAAAATTCTCCTAAGCCACGCTAAGCTCAGGAACAATGGAGGGGAGGGGCTTCAATGAAAAGAATGTTAAAACCCATGAATTATCGATAGACGTCCATCAGGGTTAGAAGTTTCTATCCAGAGTTCTTCGGTAGTTTCTTGGAGTTCAGGTTGGCTATGATTTCATCATAAATGAGTAGTTAGACCTGTCTCTTTTAATATAATATCTTGTAGTTTGTCAGGATATTGTATGTATAAGGCTTTAGATATTGAGTCTGGGTAGTTGTAGTTTAGGTTGATGATTGATTTACTTGGTTAATGTTGATCTTAGGATGAATGATGGGTGTTATCCTATAATAGATGACTATGGTGAATCAAATTGTCGACGGGGAATAATTTGGGAAATGGTTTTTTCGGGTAGGTGATGGTTGTTTATTTTTCCGTTTATGTGATACGTGCTTGTCAAAAGTTTTGTTAGTATTGCATGCATGGTATACAATTTTGGAGAAGGAATCAACATCATCTGATTGATAAATATTTTCATTAGTGTGCAATGAATATGATTACTTTGGTGTACAAGTGTATTTTGTTTTATTCATTGTGATTATGATGTATGATTGATGGTTGACTCGGATACCACTTCTAGTACAAGATATTCCCATGGTTGACTAAGATACCATGCTTGGTATATACTAACAGTTGGCTCAGGTACTATGCCTAGTATGGAGATATGCATATATTATTGGCTCGGTTACCACACTGGTACATACCAACGATTGGCATGGGTACCACGTCAGGTGCACTAATAGTTTGTGTGTCGATTCCATGAGAGAACCAAATTTAATTCTTAATGACGTGATTGTTAAATTTTGGTTTTGTGAGTGGATCGGGCTTATTTATTGTGTTATATTTATCGTATGTTGATCCTTGAGTGGTTGGGTGGGTGTATTTAAATGCTTGGGTAGTTCTTTTATTGAGTGGGGTGCATACTAAATACCGTAGTGATGTTTGAGGGATACTTAGAGGTCTGGTTATTTGAAAGGTGTGATGATTCAGTTATAGCTTGTTGTATAGTTATGGATCATGTGAATGGTGAATGTTTAGTCTAGGTGAGAACTGGAAGTCAGGGTTATGTTTCTGATAATGATTATAATTGTATGTTATCTGTTTGATTAAAATATTTTAGGGACTAGGTGTTGGCACGAGAGTTTATGGGGAATAGTAGTCTAGTTAACAACGTTAGTAGTGACCTTGTATTCAGGATATCTCTATTTGATAGTAGGGGTTAGGTTATGATCTAATACGAGGGTGGAATGACCTAGATGGTGGAGTTGGAACTGGAAGGAGGTGGATGACTTGAGATAGAGTGTATGGGTTCCAAGGTAATGCTACTTGTAGTGAAAGTGGTGACTGACTGGATCGGGAATAATATATACTAAGAATTATATCATGGAACACAATCTAAAAGAAAGTAAATTGTAGCCTACCTCGTATCCGGTCACGTGCGCGCTCAATCTGCTGAATTGAAGCCTTCCCCCCCTTAAAGAAATTATTTTCCTCAAGTACCTGAGATTAATGATAAATATCCTCCCCGAATAGAATGGTCTTACTCATTGATGTATCGGTACCTAAAATAATGGTGTCAACTAAGCACTCAACAACAGTAAAGAAAACTCGAATTTATTTATCCAGAAGAAGAAAAAGTTCTGAAAATTCAATTTGAAAAATGTGAGAAAACCCTTTATTTATAGACAACACAGGGTAGTATGAACAAATATTTATTATAACTAATCGAAAATGTCACAACCCTTTGGGTCTGACACAAATTAAAAAAGAAATAACTAATGGTATGATGGGAATAAATTTAATTTGTGATAGATCTAAATGTAGCAGCACTTTTAATAATTTCTTTAGACTTAGAAGTTATTAAAATTGATATTCCCAAAATTCTTAATTTGTTTAGAAAGAAATATGAAATTACGATGAAATTATTTTATCACTAATTCAATGAATAGTCAGAGATGCGTGATCACAGATCGAAACACGCCATTTTTTATGGATCTACGCTTCTTGTTTTTTTTCTCTTTGACCATTTGTTTTTTTACTTTATGAATGCAAGTTCTAATAAAGGAGATTGATCATCTTATGTCTGACCATTAAAAGAGAATAATTGTGGCTATGGGTGAAAATTTAATATAATTTGTGATAAGGCTAAAACTTTTATCACTCATCCAATGAATTTAGTGAATTTTCTGAGATGTATGACCACACCAATAATTAATCTTGTTACATAATGCATAAGATTGACAGAAAAAAATCTTTAACTTTGACTTTTTTGTTTTGGTATTCTAATTTCTAGCACTTTGATTAAGTACTTAAGATGTTACTTCACACATAAATAATAATAACTAGTGAGCAAGTAGTTTTCATCTTCTTCTTTTTTTAAAAAAACTTTGTCTATTTCTTCACAAAATATTTTCGTCTTTCAAAAGATTTAACCAAGTATTTTGTATTTCTTATTTTCTAGTTATATATATATATAAATATAGAGAGAGAGAGAGAGAATACATATAGATAGATTTTTAAAAGAGTGAAAATTTACATTCATATAAAAAACTAGTAGGTCATTCAAGATAACTTTCGTCCATATGATATTATTCATTGTTATAGATTAAACGGAAGAGAATGAACTTTTTCAAGTATTAACACATAAATATTTTGTTTCGTATCCAAATCATCCAGGATTGGGAACATTACTACGGTATCACCTTGCTAGAAAATCAAGTAATGAAAAATGTCAAACTTCTTTCCTTATTTAGATTCATCATATATGAAAAGTTTCTAAACCATTTATACCCAGATGAAAACCTTAGATTAGTAGATATTAAATTAGCATGATCATATTGATGAAAATTGAACAAACATTACTATGTTTTTTTTTTTTAAAGCTAGAATATGGATAAGCAACACAAAGTAGATTGTGGAGATGCAATAATGGCAATTCTGATATCTTGTATCGCACCTCAAGATGATATTTTAGAGGTAAGCTTTTAAAATTTCCTTCATTGTTTAGCATATATATTTTAAGGTGCTTAATTTTGTTGTTTTTAAGACATTTAGAGAAATCTTTGATGCATTTTGAAATAACTTTTTTAATGTTAGTTCTCTTATGGAAGAAAGATAAAGTTATCTAACTAGTATAAGGCTTTTTTGTCTTTATAAGATTTGAGATGTCTAAATCTGAATGCATACTTAATGATAACATGTGCAATGAAAATATTTAAATTGAAATCTGAATATTAAGATTATGTATTAAGATATGAATAATAAATAGTTAAGATAATGTATTATTGAACTCGTAAGTATCCTTAGACTTAGTAGTATAGAATCACAGATGCTTCATCTTAGTGAACCTCTAGAAAAAATCATGCTCATCTCCAATCTTTACCGGCTTAAAAAATACCCCTGTCTCGTAAACCTCATCTCTCTACGGATCCACATAACCAATATGCTGGACCCATAGATAATCTGAGTGATCATATCTGATGAAGTTGGTGCTAGTGCAACAATCTCCTAAACTAGTGCTGCTGCTTTCTCTATTGCTATATTAAGAGTATATAGAAGTGTAGGGCTCTGATCTATCTCTAAATCATGCTCATATTTTTCTTTTTCTTTATATATATATATATATATCACATGTATGCCTAATCTTTAGTTTCATATACCCGGAAAATGTATCCATACTATATTGTATCAAACTATTGTGTATGCAATAGCGGTATAATTTTTTCTTTGTTTCTAGATGTTGTAATTTAGTAGTTATAACGTATAATGCATGCTTAGTAAATATAAATTTTTAATAATAGTAGAGTAAATGTATGTATGTATATATTTTAATAAGCGGGTAATTTACATCTTTTTGGAAACCTTCTTTATCCCTTCATACACACTTTTAATTAACAAAAGATCTAATTAATCTTTTTTTTTTCATATTTGCTACTTGAATATGGATAAGCAGTACAAAGTGGATGGTGATGAAGATGCATCATTAATGGAAGTTCCCATATCCTTTATCACATCCCAAGAATCAAAAGTTGATGTTATTGAGGTAAGCTTCTGTAAAGTTCCTCCGATTATAAGGTTCTTTCTTGAACAATTTGTTATGTTAATTTTCCTTTTTTTAGTTAAGTCTTATATTAATGGCAAAAAATGATAGGTCTTTCAAGTTAGATTTTGTCGATATGATATTATTTACTATTATAGAATTAATGGTTATAGTGTATGAAGAGAGTTTTTAATTTTAAAAATAGAATAAAAGTAAAAAATATGTCTCATATTTGATTTAAGATTATATATAAGATGTCTAACTATGAATGTGCATATGAATGAAAAGATGTGCATTTAAAATCTCTTAATAGACTACTCAATATTAATGACGTATTAAAATTTGAACACGAAGTTATAAGAGTACTTATTATCGAACATATGAATATGTAAAAAGTTTTTTTGATTGAAAATATAATAAATATAAAGTTTAAGAAAAATGGATAAATGATACTAAACTATGACCGAATTTGCAGTAACACACTCATACTTTATGGAGGCCCTAGTATTCCCTTGAATATATTTTTTAAAAGAATCCTTTTGACATTTATCCAGTGTGACACAAGCCGAAATTCGATTATGAAAGAATATAATGATTTATGAGATTAAATTTCAATTGAAGTGTGAATAAAGGGTTACTATTTTTACTTAGACGTAGTTTTCTGAAAGACGGGGGCGTGAGGTGAGACATTTTATGCTGTTAGGGGCGAGGCATTTTATGGTGTTAGGGGGGAGGTATTTTATGCTGTTAGGGGCGAGGCATTTTATGCTGTTAGGGGGGAGGTATTTTATGTTGTTAGGGGCGAGGCATTTTATGCTGTTAGGGGCAAGGCATTTTATGCTGTTAGGGACGAGGCATAAGCTCCGAGACACAGAGTGTAAGTCCTATAGATCTACGGAGCGTAATATCATGTATATTCAATTTTATAATTTTATTACAAAGAAAATAAGTAAAAGTAAAACTTTCAATGATTTTACAAATAAACTTTAATAAATAACCTATAATATATAGAAAACAATATTATGATTTTTGTTTGAGAAATGTATTAATAACCAATAATGAAGAAAAAAAGTATTATAATTATTATTTGAGAAATATCATTACACCATTAACAAAAAAAAAATGATTTAAAGCAACAGAAGTTCTAAAACAAATTAAAAAATTAATGTCCAGGGTGTACGTTTTTATGTCCAGGGCTTACATTTTTATTCTCGGAGCTTAAGCCCTAAATTATAAGACCCCTTTCCCCCCTAAGATTCACCCCGGAACTCACCCCAAAAATATTCTTGAAACCACTGGTTGGAAGAGTGAAAATGAGTGCTAACGATCAACCTCCTTTGTTTTTATCTTTAAATCAACATACATATACAAATCAATTAACAAAGAGTTGACTTTTTATTTCTCTCACCCGATAAATGTCCAAGAAGTTCGTTAAAAATATATTTACGATGGTCATAGGACCCCGCAAATTATGAGTGTATTACAGTGAATTCAGCCATACTAAATGTGTCATTTCAACCATTATACCAAGAAAATTATAAAACTAAAATCAAATTAATTTAACATCAATAAAATATTTTAAAAAATAAATAAATGATGATTGATGGTTGTGATGGTTAGCTATAGTGGCGGAGGATGTCAATTGAGGAAGGTTTATTGACTATTAATGGTGTTGTGGATAGTATCTATTGATAGCGGTGGTGGTAGAAGTTGATTGTAGTATTTTTGTGGTTGTTGATAGTTGAACAATAGTGATAACAAATAGTTCTGGTGATTAATGATGATTGGTTACAATATATAGTTGTGAATTATGATGGTAATTGTCGATAGTGTTTGCCAATTTTTCTTTTAATGATGATTGGTGTAAATAATAATTATAAATAGTGGCTGATGATGGCGTGAATTGATTGTAGCTATTGGTAGTGGTGGTCATTTAGAAATGTAGCTACTGATAGTGGTAGTGGTTGAAGTTGATAGTAGTAGTTTGGTGGTGGTTGATAGTTGGACAATAGTGATAACTAAAAGTTATGGTGATTGATGATGATGGTTGACAACATATAGTTGTGAATTATGATGATAATTGTTGATACTGTTCGTTGATTTTTGTTATGATGATGATTGGTGTAAATAATAATTGTAAATAGTGGCTGGTGGGGGTGTTGATTGATCGTAGTGATTGATAGTGGTGGTCATTAAGAACAGTGGTTGTGGGTAGTTGATTTTTCTAGTTGACAATGATGATCAATGATGATGAAAATTGATAATGAAGGAGTGTGGCGATAGCGGTGAATAAATGGAATTGGTGAACTATTATATTTTAAGAAATCTTTGAATAGACATGTTAATGTACTCCATGGTTCATGTGTGAATAATTTGGTAAGTCCTTTGAGCCATCTTTCTTCCATATTTACATGGACCCACTTTTCATTCCGTTTGTGGGAATTTTATGATCTATAAACCGTCCCTAACGAGCGATCGACTCATGTTTGAGCATGATGAATCACTTCGTACCGACCTGTTTCCAATCCGCTTTCCAGCCTCATATGAGAATAGAAAATTGGAGCATTTTATCCATCCGTGGATGAAGAATCGCGAACATAATAATTTCTGATTGACCATGTTCCTATAAAAAAGATACTACTTAACACCTTCACTTACCATAATTTTAAACGAATGGACCCATACATCTATGAAACAACCTATGACATAGACAAACTATCTCAAACGATCTTCTCTTATTTTAACCTTATTTAACAAATATATATAATATATTTGTCTATAGAGGACATTTTTAGTAATAATAACCAGATAACATCATTTCACATACCAATGCAATGAATAAGATGATTTTTTCTATTCCAGAATGCGAGTTTTGGTAAATCTAGGTAAGAAAGGAGGAGATCGATCATTTTAGGTTTTGCCAAATTTTAAAAATATTGTTGCTATGGTGGAGTTTAATTAATTTTTGATAGACCTAGAGGTTGTGTACATCCTCTAAAATTAATTTAGTGAATCTTACGTATACATGACCACAACCATCATTAATATTGTAATAGAATGCATATGATTGATGGACACCCATCTTTTTTTTTGGGTATTCTAGCACTTTAATTTTTCGTTTTACATAAGATCTTACAAAGTTTTTTCATATTTTCTACTAGAAGCAACAGAAAATTGAGGATGATGAGGATGCAATATTAATGGAAGTTCCAATATCTTTTACCGCACTTGATGAAGTAAAAGTCGATGTTTTGGAGGTAAGCTTTTGAAAAGTTTCTCAACTTACAATTTTTTTAATTTATTTCCTTTTAAGTCATGTACAAAAATATTTTGATGTGTTCTTGATTTTTTTTTTAATGTTAATTGTGTTATGAAATAAAGAGAAATTCTCTAGGTCAAAATCTGAATGCATAGTTGAATAATAAGATGTACATGAATCTTTGAATATACATTTCAATATTAACATGATGTGTTAAGATCTAAATACTAAATAATAACACTGCTTATTATTGTACATCTGATTATAAAAAAATTAATAAATATAAAACTTAGGAAAAATGGATAAAAGAACACTTTTTAAGTTTATTAGCCAAAACTCGAATATGGAAGAATATATGTTCATGGAATAATTTTCAAAATATTCAATTGATTTCTTCTAGGAAAAAAACAAGTGTGAATGATAATGATAATGATAAAAATCTTTATTTTTCTAGTTGGTCAGCGTGTGTACAAACAAAATAAGGAAACATTGATTTTTTTGTTCAACTCACCCGATAAATGTCAAAAAATATTTTAACAAAAATATCCAGGCGAGTCATAGGACCTTTTGTAAAGTATGAGTGTGGTACGACAAATCTAATCATAATATAGTTGTCATTTAAGTCATTTTCCCTAAAATTTAATGAAAGCATACTACTTCAATAAAATATTTCAAAAAAATATATATGGTGATTGTGATGGCTAGTTGTGGTGGTTATGAATGTCAATTGAGGATTATATGTTGACTAATAATGGCGTGTGTATAGTAGACATATTTGTAATGGTTGTAGTAAAAGTTAATGAAAGTAGTTTGGTGGTGGTTGATAGTTCTATGATTTGCTGATTGATGTCAATAATAATTGTAAATAGTAGCTAATGTTAGTGTTGACTGATTGTAGTGATTGATAGTGGTGATGATTGAGGATAGTAATTGTGAGAAGTTGATAGCGGCGTTTAATAATGGTGGGCAATGATAATGGTAATTGATAATCGATGGAGTAAGGCGATATCGATGATTGTATGAAATTTGTGAAATTCATGCTAAAATATGATCAGTCTTTTGATAAAACTTTCTTCCATATGAGATTTAACACCGTTTTTTCCTAGCGGAGATCAATCATTCTAAGTTTGACTAAATGAAAAGAGAAATAATATTCCTATAGTGAAAATAAATTTAATTTGTGATAAATCTAAAGGTTGTGATCACTTTAAAACATTTCCTTAAAAAGAGACGCTCTCAAAAGTGATTTTCCCCAAAAAAATATTTTTTTGGCGCCATTTTGATGTTTTGCGTAATCAACAACACAACTTCCAGTACGAGTGTCTACAATCGTGCAATAGTATAGTAACCCAACCAAGGGTTGGGGTCGTGTCCCAAGGGAGCGGTTTTGAGAATTAATAGAAAAATAAAATTTAGTTCTAACTAGTCGTAGCTAAAGACATTAACGATTAAAAACATTGTAAATTAGAGGGGGACACAAAAGTGTCAAATATCAATTTGGGGGGTTTTGTCACAAGTATAGCTATAGTGAATGAAAATAACAAGGAAATCAAGTATGGGGAAGAGTTCTTGGGGTGTGACCGCAATACAAGTTGAAATACATAGTTGGGTACATGCTTTCAATAGGAAATTTGCAAGATAATAGTGACTAGGCTAAGCTTTAGATGGAAATAAGTTCCCTCTCGGGCAACTTACCCCGTTTCAAATTCGTTCCTCTCGAACACCCATTTGCCGCATGAAGGCCAACCTACGCCTTACCCCACTCACTGTCTCGAGCTGAGTGTTAGGATATGGGACTAGGGTTCACCCTCTCGGGCTAAACCTCATGTCGACCCACTCCTTAGGCTATCAATCTAGTGGTCTTGGTTTCGCGACCTCCCTCTCGGGCAAGCCGAAAACACATGGGTGGCTTTGTATTTGCAACTTCAAACCCATTAAATTAAACCACAACCACTTGGCGAAATCACCATTAAAATACATCTAACCTATGAGCAAGCAAGACCCAACAATAATATCAACACATATTTGCTAAATCACACCCCAAGAATGGGGGTTTTTAGCCACACATCAAGAGATAGAAATTTATACCTTCAATGATGTTGAAATCAAATGGGTATAGAGAAATAAATCTTGATTTGAGCAAAGAAAGAAGAATCTAAGAGACCCACTTCCAAATTAGAAGAGATGAAACCATTTTCTTCTTCAAGTCTTCAAAACCCTCTTCAACTTGAGAGTAAAATAAAAAGTACTAAAATTATATTGTTCTCTAAAAATCTGATACTAAAAATCTGATACTGTCTAATAATATTTATCTATAACTTTCAACGAGTATTTATAGTTTTCAGAAATCTATGTTGCGGCGGATCATTCGGTGACATTAGTCGGAATCGCCGATCAACTCGGTGATTCTCCCTTTGGTGTAGTTCATCGCCGTCTTGCACCATCCTTCGGCATCGTCATGCTCTGGGTCATTGGGTGACATAGTACTACTTTACGGAACTCCTCGGCGATGCGCCGACTGCTCCATTTTTCCGCCGACTTGATCCTTTCCATCAGGGCTCAACACACTGGAACAAAAGGCGAAGTGAGACCCTTCGGCGATTCGCCAAGTGAACTCGGCGATCCTCAGGCCTTTATTTTCTTGTTCTTTTCAGCCTTTTAGTTCCTTTTTGCGTAGTAGTGTCCATGCTTTCCTTCAAACTTCAAATTCTTAAAACTTAAAGGTTTTCATCAGATATTGAGATAAAATAAGCATTTGAGGACATAATTTCTATTAAAATATAACCCTAAATGAGTCCAATTTGTGGACTCCTCAGTGTTCAAGTATGATCCTTCAAATGCAAATGGTGCTGGATTTCCACAAAGTGTTTACTTATTCCCAAACTATTGAAGCTTCATTAAGTGTAACACCCCAATATTTTTAAAGTTAAGACTCGAACCATTCTTCATTTGTGAATGAGATCATATCGGGTGACTCTTAAATTGTACTTAGGTGTTAAGGTAAATAGTATAGTGTGGGTCAACTTCAAACGATCATATCTCTTAGAATAAACAAAGTTACGTGGCCCTAAGCCTATCAAATTAAAGGTATTTGAGCTTTCTTTCCAACGCCTCCAAGTTTGCATCAATTGGAGTTCAGAGTAAGAGGTTCTGCCTATTTTACTGGACAATATCTTGTCATGTGCCGGCCGCGCGGCCGAGGCATTTTCAATGTGGGCGCGCGGCGAGGCAGCATTTTCTGCCTTCCTGCGCGGTAGGTTGCACGCCTGAGTCATTTTATGTGTGGGCGCGCGGGCATCTAAGACAATTAAAAACCACCCAAATACGTATTCACGTTATTAGTTCATAAATTTACACCAGAAAGAGAAGTTTTTAAGAAACTAACTTCCTCAAAGGTTCATCCATCATCCAAGGTAAGATTTTTCCATAGAACTTCGTAATTCCTTCATCTTAACACGAAATAACATCATCTACTCATGAAATTCATAGATTTTCAAGAAAGCTCCTCAAAAACTCATCTCTAAGGTTCAAGAAACAAATTCTTGCCATCTTTTCATCCAAAGATCTCACCTTCTCAAGAATTTGGAAAGGTATAAGGTATGTTAGGCAATTCATAATGCTGGACTTGTTCGTCTCCACGCCCTACATCTCAATTTAGTTTGTAGCAACTTGAATCTAGGGTTCTACCCTCAATTTTATGAAATTCTTGATATGAGTTGTCCTTTTTATGAGTTTTAAATTCTTATATTATGAGATTGCAATATTATGTGCATTGATATCCTTGAGTTGTTGTTCATGCTTATATTTCACATGAACCCTAGGTGATGAGATTTTTATTGAAATTCATTGTGAATTTATTTTCATGCATTGGTTTTCGAATTTTAAAGTTAGTTCAAGAATATTTTTAAGGTATATTTTGAGAAAAATTTAAGGGAACACAAATGGTTCCAAAAGTTATTTTCATATTCAGAAAATAACTACTATTTTTAAGAAGAGCATAAACCGTTTTCGAAAGCACTTCAACCAGATAAAGAGAACTTCAGTTACCCCTTAAAGAGGGTATTATTTTTCACACTGAAAAAAGAGTACTATTTTATTATAGTATAAAGAATTTTTAGATTATTTTAGAAAGATAAAGTACAATTCAATTACCTCTTAAAGAGGCCCTTTTTTTTGTAATAATATCAACCCAGTGAGTATTTTACATGAGCATACAATTATATATTTTGGGAGTAGTAATAAGCACCGATATGGGTGAGAGTTCAGACAACTCACAGTCTCCATAAACTACGTAGCCAGCGTAGATAGGATCGTACCGCAAGGTAGACGACTCCTCACCTTCCTCAAGAAGTATTTTAGTGGATCCATTAGTTTAGTTGCATTTTATACTCCAGCAAGGTACATGATGACTCTGGCAACGTGGGTAAGCCGTTGCATCATCACAAGGCTCATAGTGATTGTTGTCAGTTAGAGAAACTCCCTAGAAAAGTAAAGTATATTTTTATATATACATTTTTTTCCAGAATTTACTATTATTGCATTCCTACGGTAAGAGGTTAAATGATTTTCATTATGATTTATACTATATTTCAGTTGAGTTACTTTTAGCCTTTTAGTTTAGTTATTTGTGTTATTCAGTCCTTACATACTCGTACATTCAATGTACTGATGTCATTCAATCTACATCGTTTCATGGTGCAGATTCAAGTACTTAAAATCATCAACAGGAGATCCATTGAGATTACATCATCCGCTTATCAACTTTTGGTGAGGCCTTCTTGCTTTCAGAGGACTTTCGTTTTATTATTTGTTAGTAGTAACACTTTGAGGTGTCGTGGGTCTTTTCCCGACACCTATCTTTATAAAATAGAGGCTTCATATATAGTCAGTCTTGGTCAGTCTTGCAGTATTCAGTTTCAGATATTTTATTTAAAAATTTATGTTTAACTCAGTATTTTTAGATAAATTTTAAGCTTTAATAAGTTCTTTTTAAATAATTCTTTAGTTTTGATGCTTGTGTATGCTTGAGTTAGTCTTCTGCTTGTAGTCAGTAAGGATGAGGGTTCGCTTGGAGACCAACAATGGTTCTCAAGTGCAAGCCACATCTAAAGTTTAGGCTCGGGTCTTGACAAACTTGGTATCAGAGCTAGGTTCAAGTGTCCTAGGGTGTCTATGAAGCCGTGTTAATAGGATTTTATTTATGGTTGTGAGGGCTCCACTTCTATAAATGAGGGACTATAGACATTTAAGAAAAGTTTCCTTTCTTTCATATTCTAAATTGTGCAATAGAACTGTGTCATAAGAAACTTATTCAGGCTCCTGTGTTGCTCAAATCCATTCGACTACCCCTCATATTCAAGGTGGTTGAAATAGCAAAGTTTAGATCCTTATCGATAATTTATTCTAAGATAAAGTCTTCGGAAAGTAAAATAGATTGAACAGGGCTTGAGTGAAACCCGTTAATGTGCATTAAGTGATTTGATTCGAAATAGTGCACTTTCATTCATATGAATCGTATTTTAAGCCAAAGAGAGATACACTCTTAGAAAACATAACTATGTTTCATGTTATACCCTTTAAGGGAGAAGTGTGTCTTAGAATGCTTAGGTAGTATCGTCACCCGAAAGATAGTGTGATTTGTGATATTATGAGCCAGTAGTAGGAGAAGTGCCTATAGTTAGAAGTACACATTTTGAAGTGTAGTAACATAAGAATGGGGTTAGTTATCATGTACCTAGTAACTAATTAATGAGGAGTGTTTCTCCCTTATGTGTAGGCTAAAGAGTGATAATTTTGTGTGAATATCATGATAGAAGTTAGAGAAACAAGTGCTAGTTAGGATGAGTTAGAGTGTACTTTAATCAAAGAAAAATCTATATCGAGGTGCCATTGTGTTAGTGAAGACCAAGTATAGGTGTTGAATAGAAGATCAGAGTATTCATGAGGTGATAGATCTAAGCTAGGCTTATGATTTTTGAAGGGAGAGCCATGTTGTATTCAAAGGTTTATAGAGCTCATTTGGCAATAATTATAGTGAAAGGGTAAATAGTACTTAAGTGGTAAAAGGAATATGACGATAATTTGTTAATCGGTAGACTAGAATTTAGACTTATATCTTGTAAGATTAGCCGCCTTTGTAGGAGATATGAGTTCCAGCTAATGAGGTATAGTATTTAGAAAGGACGGCATAGTTCAAAGGTGTTGCAAAGCGTGAAGGCTAGCAATCGTATCGCTTAAGGCATAGTAGTCCTACCATATTCTTACTTTATGCCCAAATACCCTTGTTTCATGTCACATAATTTCGGATAGAGCGTGATTATGTTAGAAATAATATCGTTCTTGACTTATATGCTATAGACAGTTCCAAACTCTTAGTATGAATCAGTTCCGCCTATGCTCGTAGGCAAGTTCAAAAGTTAGAAAGATAATAGGAGTAACTCTTTTCCTTTCCATTCTTGATCCAGCTGTCATTCTAGGAAGAACGATTCCAAGGGGGGAGATATTGTAACACTCCAAAAATTTCAAAGTTAAGACTCGAACCATTCTTCATTTGTGAATAAAATCATATGGGGTGACTCTTAAATTGTACTTAGGTGTTAAGGTAAATAATTTACTGTGGGAATAAATTTGTAGATGAATTAAGGTTACAAGAATTCCCTATAAAAAAGTTGAGTTGAAAGCTTCTTAATCAATTAAGTTTTGATATAAATTTCTACCAGGATCAACTTCAAACGATCATATTTCTTAGAATAAAAAGAGTTACGTGGACCCAAGCCTATTAAATTAAAGGTATTTGACCCTTCTTTCCAACGCCAATAAGTTTGCATCAATTGAAGTTCAGAGTAAAAAGTTATGCCTATTTTACTGGACAATATCTTGTGAGAAGCCAGCCGCGTGGCTGAGGCATTTTCCGTGCGGGCGCGCTGCGAGGCAGCATCTACTGCCTTCCTGGGAGGTAGGCTGTGCGCCTGAGTCATTTTCCACATGGGCGCGCGGGCGTCTGAGACTCTTAAAAAACCCCAAATACGTAGTTCACCTTCTTAGTTCATAAATCTACTCTAGAAAGAGAAGTTTCCAAGAAACTAACTTCCTCCAAGGTTCATCATGATTTTACCATATAACTTCATAATTCCTTCATCTTAACATGAATTAATATCTTCTACTCATGAAATTCATAGATTTTCAAGAAAGCTCCTCAAGAACTCATCTGTAAGGTTCAAGAAAAAAACTCTTGCCATCTTTTCATCCAAAGATCTCACCTTTCTCAAGAATTTGGAAGCGTATAAGGTATGTAAGGCAGTTCATAAATTCTTGCCATCTTTTCATCCTCATGCTCTACATCTCAATTTAGTCAGTAGCAAATTGAATCTAGGGTTCTTCCCTCAGTTTTATGAAATTCTTGAGATGAGTTGTCCTTTTTATGAATTCTATATTCTTATATTATGAGATTGCAATATTATGTGCATTGATATCCTTGAGTTCTTGTTCATGCTTACATTTCACATGAACCCTAGGTGATGGATTTTTATTGGAATCCTTCGTGAATTTATTTTCATGCATTGGTTTTGGAATTTTAAAGTCAGTTCAAAAGTATTTTATGGTATATTTTGAGAAGAATTTAAGGGAACAAAATTGGTTCCAAAAGTATTATTTTCATATTCAAATAAGAACTACTATTTTTAAGAAGAGCACAAATAGTTTTCAAAAGTACTTTAGCCTGATAAAGAGAAGTTTAGTTACCCCTTAAAGAAGGTATTTTTTTTCACACTGAAAAGAGAGTACTATATTCAATAAAGTATAAAGAGTTTTCAGAGTATTTCATAAAGATAGAGTACAGTTCAGTTACCACTTAAAGAGGCTCTTTTTTGTAATTATTTCAATTCAATGAGTATTTTACATGAGCATACAATTATATATTTTGGGAGTAGTATTGAGCACCGATATGGGTGAGAGTTCAGACAACTCACAACCCCCATAAACTACATAGCCATCGCAGATAGGATCGTACCGCAAGGCAGGCGACTCCTCACCTGCCTCAAGAAGGCTTTTAGTGGATCCATCAGTTCAGTTGTGTTTTATACTCCGGCAAGGTATAGGGAAACTTTGGCAACTTGGGTAAGGTGTATCATCACGAGACTGATAGTGATGGTTGTCGGTTAGAGAAACTCCCTAGTAAAGTAAAGTAAAGTAAAGTATATTTATATATATATACATTTCAGTTCAACATTTATTATTATTGCATTCCTACAGTAAGAGCTTAAATGATTTTCATCATGATTTATACTATATTTTGGTTGAGTTACTTTCAGCCTTTCAGTTTAGTTATTTGTGTTATTCAGCCCTTACATACTCGTACATTTAATGTACTTATGTCATTAGACCTGCATCGTTTCATGGTGCAGATTCAGGTACTTAGGATTATCAATAGGAGATCCATTGCGATCACATCATCCGCTTATCAGTTTTTGGTGAGGCCTCCTTGCTTTCAGAGGACTCTAGTTTTATTATTTGTTAGTAGTAACACTTTGAGGTGTCATAGGTCTTGTCCCGGTATATATTTATACAATAGAGGCTTCATAGATAGACAGTCTTGGTCAGTCTTACAATATTCAGTTTCCGATAATTTATTTAAAACTTTATGTTTAATACTCAGTATTTTTAGATAAATTTTAAGATTTAATAAGTTATTTTCATATAATTCTTTAGTTTTGATGCTTGTACATGCTTGAGTTAGTCTTCCACTTGCAGTCAACCAATATGAGGGTTCGCTTGGGGACCAGCAATGGTTCTCAATTGCCGGCCACGTCCAAGGTGTAGGCTCGGAGACTTTAAGGGTGTGTTTGGTATGGAGGAAAATGTTTTCCAATTTTCTTATGTTTGGTTGGATAAAATGTTTTGGAAAATATTTTCCATATCAACTCATTTTTCTCAAATTAAGGAAAATGACTTCTCTTCCAATATTAAGGAAAATGTTTTCCAAAACTCTCGTCCAACTTCAAATTAATTTATTTTTTCAAAATAAAAATCAATTATTTTTGTTGAAAAAATAAATTTAAATCTTATTTTTTAAAAAATATTTTCAACTTCAACTTTTTATTTTTTTACCTCACCCTCACCCCTACCCCCCGGGAGCTCCCTACCACTCCTACCAAAAAAATAAGTTTGTTTTTAAAAAATATTTCCAATTTTAAATTTTTATTCTCACCCCACCCCTACCCTCGACCCCTCCCTCCCCCGCCAGCCCCTTCCCCAAATAAATATTAAAAAATTTAAGTTTCGTTTTAAAAAAATATTTTCAAATTCTTACATTTCATCCCACCCCATCCCGACCCTTGACCCCCCCGCCCCCAAAATAAATAAATTAAGGTTTGTTTTTTTAAAAAAATTCCAATTTCAAATTTTTATTTTTTCACCCCACCCCAACCCTAACCCCGACCCCGCGTCAGCTTCCCCCCCCCCTCCAAAAAGAAAATTTAAGTTTGCTTTTTTTAAAAAAATATTCCAATTTCAACTTTTTTATTTTTTCACCCAACCCCTACCCGCGACCTGTAACACCTCGCTATTTGAAATAACTAGAATTTGAAAGAAACCGTTTTTGGAAATAATCAAATTTGGAAAGTTTGACAAGTTAAGTATGAGTTTTGGGTCAACTTTAAACGACCATAACTTCTAGATCAGGATGAATTAGGTGTGCTACAAGATACCGTAGGAAATATCTTTGAATTATCTTTCCAACGCCATTGATTTTGCTCAATTTCGAGTTCGTATGAAGGATATATGCACATTTGAAGTCGGGTTGTCTAGATAAGGAAAGTCACAACCGGATTTTAGAGGGGCATTTTGGTCTTTTCATTACCCAATTAATTAAATCCATTTTTAGTAAGTTATACGCGGACTAAACTGAGTTAGTTCAGTTTAGGCAATTGAGAATTATGCTAGGGCTTTGACAGAAGAGAAAATAGGAGGAAAGGAGAAGAAAAATTCAAGATTCGTCAAGTTCTTGCGATTTTGGTTGTGGATTTCGCCAAGGATTCACTCCTACGAGGTATGCGAGTTCACATAGTGGTGGGGTTGTTCACCCATGCGCTAAACATGTTTATTTCAGCGTGAATTCGTTCTAAAAAGGTTGAAAGTTTGATGTTCTTGATATGTGTTCTTGAATTTGTTTTCGTTCTTGAATTGGGCTGAGATTGAGGAGTTCTTGAGATTATTGTGTCGATTTATAGAGTTGTTTTGAGTTAGGTTCTTGTTTATATATATTGGGTATCTGAATCTAAAGAGAATTTGAGAAAAAGGAATCGAATTTAGGCGAATTGGGAACGAAAATGAAGAAGGAAACAGTCGGGTGAATCTGGGTATCAGGTCCGCGTCGCGGACCTGTTCCTCAGGATTAGGGAATTCTTCTCCACGTTGCGGAGCGTTCACGGACCCTTCTGCCTCAAAATTTATTTCGCGACGAAATAGTAAAATGCATCCCCGCGTCGCGGACTTGCTTCCAGATAGTGATTTCTTGATCGTTTCTCTTGTTTAACTATCTAAAAACACTCCTAAACATCATGAGATATTTCCTATCACAAATCACAATCCTTGAATCCATAAATTCAAATTCAAGGAAAGTTAAGAGCCAAGTCTAGAGAGTTCTTAGAGTCATTTCAAAAAGTCTTTTGCAAATGCTTTAAACTTGTTTTAAGACTTGAGTTTTGAGTTAAGTAAGAGTAACAGATGAAGTTCATTTCTTCAAAAAGAGTATATGAGAACTAAGTATTCTCAAAGAGTAAATGTTTTCACATTTAAACAAGAGAGGAAACACCGATTTCCAAGAGAGCCTTTGAGCTAGTTTTTGAGTAATTATCTCAAACCACAAAAAGAGTTTTTATTTTTAAACATATGAGCTTAGTATTTTGGGAGTAGTATTGAGCACCGATATGGGGACTAGTTCATAATAACTCAAGTCTCCATAAACCATGTAGCCATTGCGGGTATAAAGGGTCATACTTTTTAGATGATTTATTAGTGCTTTTTAGCATAGACTAGTGGATCCACTTAGTTGGTGCAATCTATATCCCGGCAAGTTATAAGACAGTTCTGGCAGCGTGGGTGAGACGTTGTATCATCACATAGCTCATAGTGATGGTTATCGGTTAGAGAAACTCCCACAAAATTATATTAATTTACTATATAATTAAATTTGAGTTGCTATTTACTGGTTAAATGCTTTATATAAACTGCACCTTCATTGTTGTTTAAATCTGCATTTGAGTTGAGTATCCATGAATTGAGTAAAGTTAAGGTAAGTGTTCTTTCAGAATTCATTTCAAGCTTATGTCATGTTTAGTTTTCCCCTCGCATGCTCGTACATTCAATGTGCGGATGCCATTTGGCCTACATCATTTTCTGATTCACATACAGGTAACAAGGATCAGCATCCAGCGCCTCGTTGATCCAGTCGAGCACTCAGAGTCAATTGGTGAGCCTCCTTGCTTTTCGGAGGATCCCTTTGGTTATATTTTGTTTTATTGCTTTTGGCTATTTCAGTTGTTAGGATGATCAGGGGTCTTGTCCCGACATCCTTCTTAGTATCTAGAGGCTTCATAGACAGTTAGATATGAGTTCTTTAGCCCTGATATTTCAGTTGTTTGATTTTAAAGACTTGAGTTGCCATTTTGGCTAAGTTGAATGTTATTTTCTAAACATTCCTAGTTTATCTATTCAGACAGTTTATTTAAAATTGTATTTAAGTACATTTTCTGTTGAGTAAGTCTTTCGCTAAGAGTCTAGCCAGGCCAAGGGTTTGCTTGGGGCCAGCAATAGTTCTCGAGTGTCAGTCCCACCCAGGGTGTAGTCTCAAGGCGTGACATGATCCCCCCACCCCCCGCACTAGCCCCATCCCACCACCCCACCCTCCCCCCAAAAAAAATTAAGTTTATTTTTAAAAATATTTTCAATTTCAATTCAAAAATTATTTTCTACTCTCTAGAAAAAACAAAAAAATATTTTCTCAAAAATATTTTTCATTCATAAATCAAACACTAAAATCTCTTTTCCGTGAAATATTTTCTACTCGCCAATTAAACATGAGAAAATAAGTCAAAATATACTTGTTTCCTGGAAAACATTTTCTAGGAAAATATTTTACATGGAAAACATTTTCCTTCATACCAAACACACCCTAAGTGTGACTTCAAAAGGGCCAAAATTGAAGACTAGCAAATCCAAGTGAAGGTGCAGGGGAAGGATTTAAGTTTGTGTTGAAGAAAATGCAGACTTACTAATTTTTCTTGTGGAGAGCATGAATGCATTCATTGCAAGATTGGAAACATAAAGTTTGTTGTGATGCCTCTCTAACATTGGCGTTTCTAAATTAACAAAAGGGCAGCATGTTGTGTTGTGCATGCCCTAAAATTTGAAAGATGCATACTGATTTAATATTCTTTTCTTTTTATGTTTTTTTTTTTTGTGTGTTTTGCTTGAATAAAGAGAGATAGTACTAAGAAATTTTAGAATAAATCTCATCAAATACATTGAAGACAATTCATTTTGGACAATTGAAGGTGTAATAATTTGGTCAAAAGAGACATTCCAACAACCATATATTTGAGTAACTTTAATGATAGTTTATGGGATAGTTAACAAGAAATTAAGACCCATTTAATTGAATGACTAGAAAATTATATGAGTACTTCTTTTTGAGATATTATAATTATTTTTCCAACAATATCGATTCCCCTACATATCTCAAAAAGAATATAAAGAAATAGAATAAAAAAATATTTGTTGGGTTTTCACATATGAGTACAATATTTCGAATCTGGTGTCTGTAGACTATGAACCATACCTAGATAAAACAAGATATAAGCTTACAGAATAATTGGTGAAGTTTAGAACTTCTATGAATCGAGAATTCTTTTGTAAGCTTAGGGTCTTATTCTATCACATCATACTCTCACAATCTTTGTCGTTATCGCAGTTTTGCGCTAAGAGGCCATGTATGTCATGATATTCATGAGTCCTCTAAAAATCTATCACAATTTCATAGAAGAGGCATCACTTCACACTCATATAGGTCCAATCATCAAGTGTATTTTGCATAGCAATACACCACCTTTAGAGGATATGATTTGGATTAAGAGTTTAACTCTGCCTCACTTGGCTTTGCAGATTGTTGCACTATATTCACACATCATAGGAGGGACATAAATTTAGAGTGCTTACTTGGCCAACTAATGACTTGTTATTATCCATATGAACCTAATTAATGGGATCTCCAATCACATAGATTGGGTTACCATCAGTGTTGATCTTCTCAAATGACAAAAGTCTTACCCTCTCCTCTATGTTTCATTCTAGTCAGTGAGTTGATCAGAGTCACCTCTGACTACACATAATTTATGTAAATACTTTGATCTCGTAGCAGCTCCTTTACAACATTATGTCTCACACGTGTATTTAATTTTACCATTGAAAATTTATTTTTCACAACAATTATTATTGTTTGGCAACCACATATGTATTTTGAAATTCACTTCCTATCAATGGTTTAACAGTTCGGGTCTCGGTTTACTATAAAATTCTTATCGACTTATTAGTTCGAGTCTCGGTTTGGCCATATTTCTAATCAGGTGCCCCGATAATCCGATAAGTTTAATTAATTACATTTATATCACTTAAGGCCTTAGGCACTTTTAGCCTTTACACTTCAGTCTTCAGATTTTTTACAGTGACTTTATAGTTGACACTCAAATTTCACAATAATATTTCAAAGCAGCGACATCACTCATTAATTCACTGTCACTGCTCTTATGCCGGTGAGTTATATTGAGTATCATTCTCTAAGTGTCTATGAGGTTCAAATGGTTGGTTCCGTTACTTTAAGTCTTTGTTTTTATTTCTAATTACAGTGAGTGAGTCAATTAGATATGCCTCCAATATTGGAATACTACAATCTGCAATGAAAAAGGTTTTATTAGTAATGGTCTCATGGTCATTAATGATTTTTGTTAGTAGTGTTGTAATGGTTTCTCTTTATAGTTCATATCGAAATTGGCTTGGTTGTTATGAGGAATCCTTTTGAGTTTGTTAGTTTGGACAATATTGACATCTATGTCCAGGTTAATATGGAGTTTTATTAAGTGTTTTATGTAGTAATGGACTAACAGAGAAAAGTTCATCAGTGAATACTAGCTACTGTGTATTGTTAATTAGTGGTTAGTCTCTTAGTAATTCTCAATGAAAATTGTGTGAACTGTTAACGGTTAACCCGATAACCGAACCGATAACGATCACTAACCGATAAACCAATAACTGATAAACCGATATCTTAACGGCTCCATAACAGTTTAGCATGATTAAAAATTGATAAATTTCAAAACCGAATCGAACCGACCGATACACAGCCCTACCTCTAGTACAATAAAATATTCAATGTGTTTAGTACCATACTTGTGGTCCCTCTCATGTATCACCACTGACTCTTTTCAAAATAATGTATCAAAAATCAATATCATTTTCAACAACAAGAACATGAGAAATATTATCATTTTTAAAACCTCAATAATACTTTATTTTATTTCTCTCACCTCTAACGTTGCATTCAATCACATCACAACTAATGTCCACAAATATGTATATGCGACATTCTTCTTGTTGTTGTTGTTGAAAGTCAATACAAAGAGAAATATGGAAACCAAACCGTCGACATCTGATGGTAAGAAAACTTTTCCACATTCAAGTATAATAAAATCCCTTTCAAAAGCTATTCAAATAGTCCTAATATATTAGATATTATAACAACTACGTGTAAGAATCATTAATATCCTCTCATTACAAAATTCATTAAAGCAATTCAATTGTTGAAAGCACATAATATTTATATCTACGTTTCATAATAAAAAATTGTGATGACTGTATAAATCTGTCAAATTAACATCAAGATATAACTAATATAGAAATGACTCACTTATACATTATTAAAGTTGTAAATCTAAACATGAAATTTTTGAGATATCATTTTTCTCCCTTTTCATCGTAAGGAAAACTTTAACTCGCAATTTAAGTCTAACATGTAGTAAATCACATGAAACAATCAAGTTAATTACTAGCATTTTCACCTTTGAAAAATGTTGGCTACAAATAATTCATGCTTAAAATACTCATGTTCCATAACAACATTTGTTAACACATTATCAGACTCAAATAAACATTCAATCAATTTTTTCTCACAATTCCACATGAATCACTTTCACTAATATTAATATCATTACCACCTCAGATAATGTCAATATTTTCATATGTGAATATAATAAGAAGGAAATTTTTTTCATTTCAAGAACTTAAGTAGTTCTAGAATCACTAAAATAAATAGTAAATTATTCTTCAACTTGGGTGTAAAACACAAAACTTTTAGTTCACACACTTGGGTTCAACTATGTCAAAGTTTAACACCCAAACTTTCACATATTAGCCACAAGATTCACTAGTTCACTAGCTACGAGCATTTGTATTGAAGTCACCAAAGCTTGAGACATGTCAGACACTGTCCTTCAGGATATTTCACCCGATATAGGTGTATCCCCCAGGATTCAACAAGCTCTGCTAGTTTAAAATTAGGAGTCAAAATCTAACAAAGATTAAATAATATAGACCCAGCCAAATAAAATAAGAAGGAAAAGATAATATTTTCTCACTGTTTTTTCCATACCCTCTACACAAAAACACATGAGTAATATATAGCCACAAATGATTAGCTACTAACGTCTCAGAAATAGCAATTAAAAGCAAAAGAATGAATGTCATCAAATACACTGAAGACAATTCATTTTCGACAATTGAAGGTGAATAATTTTGGTCAAAAGAGACATTCCAATAGCCATATATTTGACTAACTTTAATAATAATTTATGGGATAGCTAAAAGGAAATTAAGACCCATTTAATAGAATGAATATAAAATAATATGAATACTTCTTTTTGAGATATTAGAATTATTTTTCCAACAATGGGAACGAAAGCGTTGAATCCAAGGAGCAAACTAGGATGCCCTTTAAAAAATTCTTTCACTCTTGCTATGACTTAATAGTATCAATTCTATAAGGAATATTCAAAAATTTAGTCCGACATAAATAACCAAATCAAAATAGAAAGTAATGAGGATCATGACAATAGGCTAATTTTAGTTGCAAACCTTCGAGCCTTAACGTTTTTCATAACATCAAGGAACATGTAACATTTCTCACTTTGGTCCAGAAACATGTCTCTAACTTCTCTCAAATAAGACAAGGCAACAATTACATCTCGGGCTCGCGTAATGCAGCTGAACATGACCTTCATGGTCTTCCACATGCGAGTAAACAGACGGTCCAGAGAGCGCCCTCTCCTCCTCTCAACATCAAGCTCCCGATGGAGCGCGGCTATGTCCTGGGAAGGAGAAGGTAGTGTTGGGGCTAGCAGAAGCAGTCTCCACAAACCTCTTGACTGCAACCAGGTCAGCCTCCAAGTTGCTGCTCGATAGCGGGGGCTGGGACTGGGTGGTGGCAGGGTCCGCATCAGCATCCTCATCCTCATCTGTACCCACTGCAGCTAGGCTGCTTCCCGCCTCGTCCATCTTCCTCTTTTTAGGCGCTCGGGAAGGCTTTTTCCTCATCAGTAAGGGGTTGAATGCTCCTTCCTTCTCCACCTCATAGTCGGTCTCATCTAAAGGCACCCCTGCTTGCCTACATAGCACAGACACTAGGCCAGAAAGGTAAGGGGACTTCTTGATGCCGCGGTAGAAATCTTTCCACTCTGACACGATCTGCTTACCCACATTCACCGGGATCCCAACTATGATGCAGGCTACCACCATGGCCCGGGAATAGGTCACATCGGTGAGGTTGCGCGATGGACAAATCCTTCGATCAACCAGTGTCAAACACCTTCGGGCATCGAGCGAATAATAGTGGCTGGTAAGGCCCTTTTTAGTGAACCAGCTGACCTCATCCCAGTATTTCTCTTCCACTAGTGTATTCCACAGCCATGTCATGTCTATCTCCCTCAACTTAGCCATGTAGGGCTCATGAGGAACCTCTGGCACTCCCAATGCTAGATTCACAGACCGGGCATCCACGGGGACGTCCACTCCTCGGATGCAGATGGTGGGGTTCGGGGAATCCCATAAAACCGTAAGTAGATGAGCATAGAACTCTAGCACACACCCACGCTGTGAGAAAGGAGGGGACACCACTAAAGGACCCCAACAGAACTCTTGGATTCGGTTGTAGAAGACGGGAGCCTTTTCAACCACTCCACTCATATTAAAAGCCCTTTCTAGACAAAAGCCCATTTGTTGAATCTCCTTGTACCGCTTATAACTCGCAACATCAAGAAATCTCTCATAGGGGAAGTCAGGGCCCTCAATTTTGTCCATTGTTAACCTTCATATGGAAAATATGGGTTATGAAATCATAGAATTATCTTAGGAATGCATGCATTAAGAAGAATCTGGTTTTGGGGCAGCCTTCGAGGTTGCAGTACTTTCTCCCTTTCGTTATAGCGGCCTGGGTGGCGCTAAAGCGGGAGGGAGCGCTATGGCGCCTGTGTAGAGCACCATAGCGGATAACGCTATAGCGGGCTGTAGCCCGCTATAGAGGAACCTACTATAGCAAGATGCAAGGTCGCCATAGTGGCCTATATCTTCTAGAACTCCAGGGAGCACATCAATGGCGCCCCTTGGCCCAAAAATTTATATTTCGAGAAAAAATTCTACATATCACTGTTCCTAAAATGCTGCCCTACTAAAATATGAAAAAATCTAGTCATTTCAAGTCCTAAATCATTCCTGAATATAAGTTTTCATCAAGAACAATCCCTTAACTTCCCCCACCATTTCGGACCCATTTTCGGTCCTACTCCCCATGATCCTTACGCCTAAAACGTTGTAGTAGCATTGTAAATGTAAGGGGATGCCCCATGCTTTGGAAATTTCGACAATCAAAGCAATTATTTCAAAATTCAAATATCAACCCAACCCCTATTCTAATCTATCAATTCTTAGCGTGCAATCATTCTTAAGCGTAAAATGAAGTAAGGAGAATAGAATACGCGGAGGTTACCTTAGTTTGACTATTTTGAACGAAGTGATCGGAGAGCTGAGAGGGTTTGGGACATGTTTTAAGTGGTAAACATATCTATGTAATTGACACTTGAAAATAGAGAAACAGGTTTCCTAAAATTTAAACTAAAAGTGTCTAATACGACACTTTATCAAATGTCCATGTACTCAATATAATTGGAAAAAATTATAGTTCGAGTATCTAAATGAAATTTAATTTAACGGGGATATTGATTTATTAGGTCAATTTTAATGTTCTTAAATGCATGTTGTGGTTAAGTTACACTCTCATCCACTTAAGCAAATTCTTAGTTTGGGCAAAAAGCAAAACATAAAAATTACAAGACATATAGAAAATCAATAGAGGACATAGAACTTACAATCCTCCATGGGAAGAACAAAATGGCCGTTGGAATGGTGGTGTATCATTTACATCCTCTCTCAAACGCTCCATGCTGCAAAAATAGGACAAAACCAACTACTTTTACTATAAAAAATTAGAGAAAAAAAAGGAAAAAAAAAAGACATTCTCCATTCTATAAACTGGCTCACCTTTTGAGTGCTTGTTCCTTATAAGTGGTTTTCTTCGGAGGAGCCTGGTCTTCATCATTGATGATTTTTTCGTAGCCATTGGGCACGAAAGCATAAAATCCAAGGATCAAACTAGGATGTCCTTTAAACAATTCTTTCACTTTTGCTACGACACCAACAGTATCAATTCTGTGAGAAATGTTCAAAGACTTAGTCCTACATAAATTACCAAATAAGAAAAGAAATTAATGAGGATCATGACAAAAAGAAAATTTTAGTTGCAAACCTTCGAGCCTTAAAATCTTTCATAATATCAATATACATTTCATACTTCTCCATTGGGTTTGGAAATGTTTCCCTAACTTCCCTCACATAAGACAACGCATCAACTACATTTGTAGGACTGTCATACCTAATTCATCCCAGAGTTAGAAAAAAAATGCATCATAACCAGAATCATAACGATAAGTAGCAACTCAAATACATTGCAAAACATAAAAATCACTAGACATATAGAAAATCAATAAAGAACATAGAGCTTACAATTTTTCATGGGAAGAGCAAAATGACTGCTTAAATGGTGTTGTATCATATACGTCCTCTCTTAATCGCTCCATGCTGCAAAAATAGGACAAAAAACCCAACAACAAGTTAAACTATGAAAACTAGAAAAAAGGAAATACAAAAGGCATTCTCCTTTCTATAAACCAGCTCACCTTTTGAGTGTTTGTTCCTTATAAGTGGATTTCTTCGGAGGAGCCTGGTCTTCATCTTGGATGATTTTTTCATAGCCATTGGGAACGAAAGTATTAAATCCAAGGATCAAACTAGGATGCCCTTTAAACAGTTCTTTTACTTTTGCTATGACACCAACAATATCAATTCTTTGATAAATGTTCAAAGACTTAGTCCTACATAAATCACCAAATCAGAAAATAAAGTAATGAGGATCATGACAATAGGAAAATTTTAGTTGCAAACCTTCGAGCCTTCAAGTCTTTCATAATATCAATGAACATTTCATACTTCTCCATTTGATTTGGAAATGTGTCCTTAACTTCCCTCACATAAAATAATGCATCAAATACATCTATACGACTGTCATACCTAATTCATCCAAGAGATAGAAAAAAGTGCATCAGAACCAAAGCCATAAGTAGTCACTCAAATACATTGTTGCAAAACCAAGTGTGTGGTCTAACAATCAGTAAAGTACGAAAAAATATGAAAGATCAGAACTCAAATTCTAGTAAAGACAAATGATAACTACACACATAACCAAATCTTGGTAAGTAGAATTACTACAAATGTAATTATTGGACATAGCAAGTGAAATATTTTAGACAGCCACAAACATGTAAGGCTTAATAGTGAATTTGCTAGTACATTTTATGTGGACACTCGATATATCATCTCTTACATTTGAGCATCTAAACACATGATAATATGTTGAGATTTTTGAAAGACTTTTGTTCGCATTCACAAACACCGTTAGTTAGATAAGTTCACAACATAAAATAAATTATCTCATTAATTATACACATCAATCTCAATTGCATCATTTTTGAGGTTTGAAGGGTTACTCAGGCCAATGGGTATAAATATAGTTCGAGTATCTAAACGAAATTTAATATAAGGGGGCCACTGATGTATTCAGACAACTTTAATGTTCTTAAATGCCAGTAGTGGTTAAGTTACATTCTCATCCATTAAACCAATTCTTAGTTTGGGAAAAAAGTAAAAACTTGGGATAATCATGTACATAAAAATCACCAGACACAAAATCAATAGAGGACATAGAGCTTACAATTGTCCATGAGAAGAACAAAATGAAAGCTTAAATGGCGGTGTATCATATACATCATCTCTGAATCTCTTTATGCTGTAAAAAAAAGAACAAAAGAACAAGAATATTTTATTTAAAAAATTGAAAAAATATATTCTACATTCTATAAAAGAACTCACTTTTGAGGTTCTGATACGCTCAAATTACACCTCCTTACAGAAGCATAAGCGATCGTTATCAAGTACAGAACCCAACTTGTAGGTTGGGGTCGATCCCACGAGGAAAATGGTTTAGACTTTACTTTAACTCACAATTATATTCGATTAGTCA
>JAJONZ010021466.1:0-32057 GCA_029582445.1 Solanum paucissectum
TTACGTAAGTTCATAATTCTTTCATCTAAAACAATGAATTGTGTTCATATGATTATGGGTAACTAAACTCCACAACTAGGGTTGTGGGAACCATGAGTTATTAACAAAGTATGAATAGTAAATAAGCAATTCTTGAATAGTGTTTTGCATGCATTGATAATTCTTTCGTTTAGAAGTCTTTTTAGCGGTTGAAAACGTTAAAACTCGCCTTGTTGCTACTTGCCAAATTTTAGTTGCAGGTGACCCAACATTAGCATTTTCCGGAACTAGAACCTACTGATTGTTCTGGTTGGTCACACTCTGAGCCAACAACTGGATAGCGTTCCAAGATTAAGCATTCAAAATTCCTGATCTGGGACTGGAGGAGTTGCGTTTGCATTTCTGGCATTTGGATTCCTTGCGTAAGCTCTAAGATGAGGCATGCTTTGAAATTTCATAACAAAGGATTAGCAAGAGGAATTAGATCATACCTTACGCACGATAAGAGTAACAAAGAAATTGAAGTCTTCCTAAAATTCTTTGCTCCCTCCTTCTCATTAGATGTGGTGCAGATCACACCCATGAAAAGGACTCTACTTAGTGCGGCTTTTTAGACATCCTAGGACTCTTAAACCTAATGCTCTGATACAAAATTTGTCACGCCCCGAAGCTACCCCAGGACGCGGACACGGGACCTAGGATCACGAGCGACCCCAAGCTAACCGTGCTGGCATATCATAAGCATACTAAAGATAAACTGAAGTAATGAAATATTTGGCGGAATCTATATCATCATGTAAATTGAAATGATGAGGAATACCCATATACTATCTAAATAAATGAAAAGTGAGAGTTCAACAACAACTGAAAAGTCAAAGTCAAACACTAAAGCTGAAACTAACTATGTCTGAAAAATAGCCTCTAACAGACTAGAAGTGTTGGGACATGCCCCAGCTTAGTCTAGGAAATACTGAAAACTAAAGACTAAAATCAAAGGAAGATAATCATGTCACTCGTCCTCGAAGAATGAGGACTCACCAATGATGTTGCTGAAATGAAGATCGCGAACTGATCTATGCTTGATCTGGAAGCTGAGAACCTGAACCTACATCACGAGAAGATGTAGCACAGAGTATGCGTCAGTACTTGAAAGGTACTAAGCAGGTAGGATAGAGTAAAACCGAACAATAACATAATTGAACTAAAGTATAAATCTGAGAAATGATAAGAGATAACACATGAGAATATACTGAGAATACTGAACATGAAATACTGAATGCAATGACCAAGTTTATAACCTGCTGAAACTGAAATCTGAACTAAAGCTCATAACATGATCAATGCAACAGAATCTGACTGTATGGGAGCTACTAATAACTGACATAAAACCTCATGAGATAAATGTGGAGTCTGATGTATACGCCCCATCGTGAGGACCCAATATACCCGTCTAGAGGTATAGAGGCATGACTGGCGTGATCACTAAAATGATGCCCACGGAGGTGACTTACAACCTACAGGGCACATAGTTCTGGGACTATTTGTGTACGTTGAACCCTAGTCCACTCGTTATTAAACTTCTCCCAATTGATTATGCAAGTAACAATTTATGACTGAATTTCTATAATACTGGATAGCTCAAAACTGACATGTTAATTGAAAATGCAACATTAATATGGTGATAATGAAACATTCAAATCTGAGGATGTATATTTGAAATATCTAACCTAGCATGTGTAATTCATGAACTAAAGAACTACATAGCAAGGGTTTTGAATTCACGAAGGAATCTACACAAAATGATACTAAAATCATGATAATCTGATTTGGATCATTCTAACAGATAAACCCAATAATTTCTAACATTTAAAGAAACCCTAGGTCTAGATAATGATAAGGGATCAAGATTCTGACTGAAATGTAGGGACCTAATGAGTGAAAGGAATCTTCTAGTGAAATCCCACATACCTGGTGACGAATTTCACGGAGTTCTTGGACTGATGAAAACCTGTTACGTTCTTGGACTAGGGCTGCTCGACTTCTTTCTCCTCTTTACATTCTAATTTTTCTAAGTTTTGGTGAATGATTTGCTTATGGTAGATTCTAGTTAAGTTACTAGGCTAAAACTGACAAAAACTACGTAGCGTAGGGGTTTAAATGACGTAGTTTAGGGGTCCAATACATAAGAAAAAGACCAAAAGACCCCTGACTTAAATGCTGTCGGAGTCACCGACGGACTGTCGATCGACTGACAGTCCGTACTAGTCAATCGTCGATCGACTGACAGTCCGTACTGGACAACCGTTTATCGTGACTGGGGGCTGGAAATTGAGGGTCAGATCCACGGACACGGTCCGTGGCCTGACCTACGGTATGTGGGTCCGACCATGGGTCGACACTTAGAATAATTTTTTTGGAACTTCTGGGGAGGGTCAGAGGTGGTGCACTACGAACCTGCAGGGCGGACCGTGGGTCCTCCTACGGTCCGTGTATGGTCCCCGTGGGTGCCACTTGCAACATCTGAAATCTATAATCTGGTTTGCTCTAGTATATGGGGTGTTACATTCCCACTTCACAAGGACCTCTGATCATCATCACACTATTAAAATATTGGTGACTATGTCAATACAGACATTTAGACACTAAAATTATAATAATTAGAGATAAACCAAAAATCGAGTCAAAAAAGGAATCTGGAACTTGTATCGTGAATTTCAAAATTGACGCATTCAAAATGTCCTAAATAACTTACAATGATTGTGTCCCAAAATGAGACATAATTTGATGCTAATAAAGGAAGGAAACAACACATGCAACAAAATCATCAAACTTGACCAATCAAGAGTTTGGGCAGAAGCTTCCTCAATCTGACATCCCCCGCGCTTCCTAAATAGCTCCAATATGTAGCTATGCCAAATCCAGACATTATATAACTCGAATCTCCCAAGAGGAAGGTATAGAGATCTAACAATCACATTTTTAAAATAGGGAAGAAGCTTAAAAATCGTAGGGGATTGGTTTTAAAAGGACTGAAAATTGCTCATCGCTATCACGAGTCCAATGGGTCCCAAATGTGATGAAGAAAAAATATTTTTTTAGAATTTTTCATCTCTATTACGAGGTCAAGGGTTGGAATCACGATTGACAAAGATTTAGGTATCAGCAAAGCTAAAAAATCAGCTAAGGCTTCGATGTTTGATTGGGTGCTCCGGATTCATCTAGGACCCTGTGGGCACAATCAAACTAATCTACCCCATGAAATTCCACATTGTGGACTCAAGGGAACCATCAAAACATCCATTGGAGTCTGTATCGGCAAGAAGTGGCCCTACCCCACATGGTCCCATATTAGCTAAAATCTACAAAAAAAAGGTTGAAATGAGCCCAAAAACCTCAACACCGAAATCAAAGGTCCTTCTAGAAGAAACTCGACGTTCTGGAGCTAAAGAAACCATGAAAGTTTCATTCTGAGGTTATTTACTTGAAGTTTTGATCCGAGTCAACCATTCAACCTTCAAGAGCTCCAAAATGCATAAACTTGCGTAAAAACAACACGAACGATTAGGTGACCAAACTGTCCCAAAAAGTCATAAAAACTTGGGGTCGCTACATGAATGCTCTAAACATTGAAAAGATTAGAAAATTGAGCAAATAACCTAGAGTATCATTACACACGCATAATTAATACATGTATAAGTTATGAGGAACATATGTACTCCCTTTGTTCCATTTTATGTGGCACTATTTGACTTGACACGGTGTTTATTAAAAAAGGAAGACTTTTGAAACTTGTGGTCTAAAACAATCTGAGGATATTTGTGTGGTTGTAAATTATTCCATCAAGGGGGAAGAAGAATTTTTAAAGTTAAATTGTTTCCAATTATAGTAAGGTGACATTATTTTTGGGATCAAAAAGGAAAGGGCGTCACATTATATAGGACGGAGGCAGTACTATTTTACGAAGACTAAAAAGTGGAATAATTTATACATGAATAACTATTTTTTGCATAACTAATACCTACATTAAATAACACACAGATTCACTCATAACTAATCCTTACATTATTAATACCTGCATAACTCTAACTAGGCACCAATGACCCTAAAGGATCGTTTGATAGTTGGATAAGAAACAAGCTATTTGTATATTAGTTTCCAAATAACTTATACGACGTTTGATAGGTAGATAGGAAATAAGTTATTCATGTATAAAATTAATATGGAGTTGGACTGACAATTTAGAAACACACATAACTAATACATGTATAACTTATGAGAGAATTTATGTAGGATAAGTCACACCCGAGCCTACACCCTAGACGTAACTGACACTTGAAAACCATTGCTGGTTTTCAAGCGAACCCTTGGCCTAGCTCACTACTCAGCGGAAGATATTATTCAAGCAAAATGGAAACTAGTGATGCAAAAATAACTTTAAAAACTTAACTTAAACTCAACTCGAATAATCGTCTGAAAATAATATAACAAGTATTAGTTAAATGCCTCATGAACTCAAAGCATTACAACAACAAAGGGAATAATGATAGACTCCTCGACTTTTAAACTATCTATGAAGCCTCTACTGTTACAGAAAGATTATCAGGACAAGACCATCGACATCCTAACAAACTGAAAATAAAAGTGGAACACTCCGGAAGCAAGGAGGCTCATCAAAGCCAACTGGAACTGCAAGTGGTCTTAACATAGCGCATGTTGATGACCCTTAATACGTGTATCTGCATCATAAAAGATGCAAGCCAAATGGCGTCAGTATATGGAAAGTGCGAGCATGTAAGGGGAATTCTAAAGCATAAATATAAGCTTGAATTGATAGAAAAGAAACATACTTACCTCTTCTCAAACTCAGTCAACTCAAACTCCCCTCAAGGATAGGATACTCAACTCAAGGATAAGATACTCAACTCAAAGGTAAGATACTCAACTCAAAGATACTCAAATCAAGATACTCAACTCAAAGATACTCAAGAATAAAGCTACAATAAAAGATGCAATATATGGAAAGATTTTAAAACAGTAGATAATAACTCAATTGTATATAAAATACAATAATAACTCAACTGCATGTAGAAATATAATAATAACTCTTATTTGGGATATTCTCTAACGGACAACCATAACGATGAGTTATGTGATGATACAACATCTCGCCCACGCAGCCAAAACTGTCATATACCTTGCCGGAGTATTAGACATCCTCAACTAAGTGGATTCACTAAGATATGATAAAAGGCAATAAAGAATCATCTAAAAAGTATGACCCTTTACCCATGTTAGCATACATGGTTTATGGGGGCTGTGAGTTTTCTGAACTCTTCCCCATATCGGTGCTCAATACTACTCCCAATAATATAACTCATGCTTATATGTTTAAAAACATTTCCTCATCCTCAAACTTTGAGATTATTACTCAAAAGGTTCTCTTAAAAGAGATAGTGCTCAAATCTCCTCATGAACTCATTTGGAAATCAAATTTTCCTCTCATTTTAAATGTAAAAATATTTACTCTTCGGAATACTTAGTTCCCTTATATTCATTTAAAAAAGATGAAACTCGACTCTCCTCATCCTCAAACTTATTTACTCAAGACTTTAAACATATTATAAATAATTGTAAAAGACTTCTCAAATAGGGTTCATGCCGAATTATGGACGTGAACGATTCAAGTCAATGGTTTAAAAAACCATACAAAGAACTTAATACTCAAAACTCAATAACTCCAGAACTCAAGGACTCAATCATACTACTCATCTCAAGAATTCTCGACTCATAGGGTTTATGCGGAATAATGGGCATGACCGGCTCAACTCAAGGACCTCCATGTACAACATATGGTAACCCCATAATTATGAAATATAGTTTCAAAAAGGATTAGGAACTTAATGCTCAAGAATATAGAACTCGAAGATACTACTCCTCTCAAGGATACTCAATTTATGGAGTTCATGCAAAATTTATGTGAATGAATGAATTGACTCGAGGATCTCAATAATAATGTAGGATCATGAATACACTCTCCTCATTCGCATACTCACTTACTCGAGTCTTGAAACAAGTTTTAAAAGTTTGCATAAGACTTCTCCAATATGACTCAAAGAACTCCCTCAAAATTTACTCTTAACTCTATCCTGGATTCGAATTATGAATTCAAAAGTTATGATTCATGATATAAAGGATCTTGATGATTAAATGTGATTTAGAATAGTAAAATCAGGAAGGGAGTGAAGGTACATGATGATTCCATAAATTGGACCCATTTACGGCTATGTTTTGATAGAATTAGTGTCCTCAAATGCATATTTTGTCTCAATATCAGATGAAAACCTTTTAGTTTCACGTATCTGGTGTTTGAGGGAAAGCATGGACACTACTTAGAAAAGAGGAACAAAGGCAGCTTAAAAAATGAAGAAATGAAGATCTGAGAATCGCCGATCCCATTCGGTGAGTCACCAAAAAGTTTTATCCTCGCCTTTTGTTCCAGTGCGTTGAGCCTTGAAAGAAAGGATCAAATCGGCGGTGAAAAGGAGCAGTCGGCGTGTCACCAAGAAGTTCTGCAAAGCAGTACTATACCGCCCTATGATACAGGATGCGAAAATGCTGAAGGCAAGAGCTGAAAGGCGATGAAGCAGACCAAAGGGCGGATCACCGAGTGTACCAGCGATCCTGACTAACTGCCGAATAGGTCCTTTGCAACACATTTTCTGAAAACTATAAATACTAGTTTAGTTTTTATTCTGAGCAATTAGTTTTAGTTGTATTAAGTTTAGAATACAATTTTGAGAGACAATATTCTCTTTAAGTTTGGAGAGGGTTTTTGAAGAACTTGAAGATTCACAAGGTTTCAACTGCAAGATTTTGGACTTGGGTCTTGTGGATTTTTCACTCTTGACTTGTTTTAAGACTTAATCTTGCATACCCATTGATGGAAACTGAGAGTGGTATAACTTTTTATCTCTTTTACATGTCTAGCTAAAACCCCAATTCTTGGGGTGTGATTTTATGAATATGGGTTAGATTATCTATTGGGTCTTTATTGTTGATGGTTTATTTGTTGTGTAAATGTGATTTAATTTAGTAGTTGTGGAGGAACTTAATGAAATTGTAGTTGCAAATACGATTTGACCTTTGTGTTTTCGGCTTGCTCGAGAGAGAGGTCGTAAAACTAAGACTACTAAATTGATGGCCGGTGAGATTGGGTAGACATGAGGTTCAGCTCGAGAGAGTGAACCCTAGTCCTTCACCCACACACTCAGCTCGAGAGAGTTAGTGGGCTAAGACAGAGGTTGTGCTTAAAGCGGCAACCCAGTGTTCGAGAGAAACTGGGTTGATTGGGAGTAAGTTGCTCGAGAGAGAATTTACCCCCACTATAGTGTTGCCTAGTCACAAATATTCAACGAACTTACTATCAAAAGCATGTACCCAATAGTCTAGTTTAGCCCTTATTCTTATCACATTCCAAGAATCCCGTCTCCATATTCGTATCTCTCTTTATTTTTGTTGATTTTGTTCTTTACTTGTTTAAGATACCCCCATTGATAATTGACTCTCATGTCAAACCCTTTAATTTGTCATGTCTTCATTGGATAAAGTCTTTAGCTACGATTAGCTTTAGCACTTTCGAGCTTAACCACTAATTTTCAGGAACCGCTCCTTTGGGAGTCGACCCCAACCCTTGGTAGGGTTACTTTACTATTATACGATCGTAGACAGTTGCATTGGAAGTTGTGTCTTGATTACGCAAACATCAAAATGGCGTTGCTGCCGGGGAGTGGTGTTACGTGAATTTTTTTGGTTAAGAAGACTTTTGCTTTTAATAGTCGTAGTTTACTAACTTTATTTTGGTTTTGTTTTGCTTTGAAAGTTTTGATGTAGGAAGATACCCGGAGCATGGCTGAGGGAAATGGTAGCAATTCGGCTGAGACGAGTCAAGAAGCTGAGAGGGACTTCAAGTTAACCGCAATGGTAACTCAGCTGAATTAGTTGGCCACCAAAATATCAGAGGTGGAAAACTAGTGCAAGAGCCAAGGGAGGTACATACCCCCTTATGAGCGTAAATAGTCTAGAGACAAGGAGAACAATCGTGTCGAGGACACATTCCCAATCATTCTCCAAAAGATCATAGAACAAGATCAAATGTTGGAAGAGATGAAATAGAATATTAAAGTGTTGAATCAAATGATTGGATCCCATTCTAGATCGATCCAGCTGATAAGGACACTCATGAGTTATGCAATGCCTCATCTTCACTCAAATGAACTATTGGGGTTACCTAGTAACACTAGGACCAACCCACCAATGGAGAGTGAGTAAGGACTCGTGTCGTGCCACGATGCTAACTAAGGCGCTTCTTGGGAGGCAACCCAAGGTTTTAAATGCTTTTGTGTACTTTTATAAATAATGGTGTGTTAGTGGTGCAGGTTTAAATGTTAAAAGTGTTTGGAAAATGCATATTGGTGAGTAAAATGGTCAGTCGGCGAATCGTCGAAATGGTCGGCGTGCCCGGTTAAGACCGTCGTTTGGACCCTCACTTTGATTGAAGGTCCTGTAAAATTCGGTGAGCCAAGTGACCACTCGGCATGGCACCGAGTGGTTCAGCGAGTGCGACTAATGTCTCCAAAAGGACACAAAGATGCTTAAGGCAAAAGATGAAAGGCGATGAAACAAACCAAAGGGCGGATCGCTAAGTGTATCGGCGATCCTGACTAACTGCGCCAAATGGCTCCTTCGCAGTGCATTTTCTAAAAACTATAAATACTAGTTCAGTTTTTATTCTTTGCAGTAAATTTTAGTTCTATTAAGTTTAGAATACAATTTTGAGAGACAATATTCTCTTTAAGTTGGGAGAGGGTTTTTGAAGAACTTGAAGATTCAAAGGGTTTCAACTCCAAGATTTTGGACTTAGGTCTTGTGGATTCTTCACTCTTGACTTGTTTTAAGACTTAATCTTGCATACCCATTGATGGAAACTGAGATTGGTATAATTTTTTATCTCTTTTACATGTCTAGCTGAAACCCTAATTCTTAGGGTGTGATTATGTGAATATGGGTTAGATTATCTATTGGGTCTTTATTGTTGATGGTTTATTTGTTGTATAAATGTGATTTAATTTAGTAGTTTTGGAGGATCTTAATGAAATTTTAGTTGCAAATACAATTTGACCTTTGTGTTTTCGGCTTGCTCTAGAGAGAGGTCGTAAAACTAAAACTACTAAATTGATGGCCGGTGGGATTGGGTAGACATGAGGTTCAGCTCGAGAGAGTGAACCCGAGTCCTTCACCCACACACTCAGCTCGATAGAGTTAGTGGGCTAAGGCAGAGGTTGTCCTTAAAGCGACAACCCAGTGTTCGAGAGAAACCGGGTTGATTCAGGGTAAGTTGCTCGAGAGAGAATTTACCCCCACTATAGTCTGGCCTAGTCACAAATATTCAACGAACTTACTATCAAAATTATGTACCCAATAGTCTAGTTTATCCCGTATTCTTATGACATCCCAAGAATCCCATTTCCATATTTGTATCTCTCCTTATTTTTGTTGATTTTGTTCTTTACTTGTTTAAGATACCCCCATTGATAATTGACACTCGTGTCAAACCCTTTAATTTGTCATGTCTTCATTGGATAAAGTCTTTAGCTCCGGTTAGCTTTAGCACTTTCGCGCTTAACCACTAATTTTCAGGAACTGCTCCCTTGGGAGTCGACCCCAACCCTTGGTAGGGTTACTTTACTATTATACGATCGTAGACAGTTGCATTGGAAGTTGTGTCTTGATTACGCAAACATCAAAATGGCGCTGCTGCCGGGGAGTGATGTTACGTGATTTTTTTTTATTGAGACAAATTTTCTTTTAATAGTCGTAGTTTACTAACTTTATTTTTGGTTTTGTTTTGCTTTGAAGTTGTTGATGTAGGCAGATACCCTGAGCATGGCTGAGGGAAATGGTAGTAACTCAGCTGAGACGAGTCAAGAAGTCGAGAGGGACTTCAAGTTAACCGCATTGGTAACTCAGCTGAACGAGTTGTCCACCAAAATATCAGATGTGAAAAACCAGTGCAAGAGCCAATGGAGGTACATACCCCCTCATGAGCGGAAACAGTCTATAGATAAGGAGAATAATCGTGTCGAGGACACATTCCAAATCATTCTCCAAAAGATCACCAAACAAGATTGAATGTTGGAAGAGATGAAGGAGAATATTAAAGTGTTGAATCAAATGATTGGCTTCCATTCTAGATCGATCTAGTTGATCAGGACACTCATGAGTTATGTAGTGCCTCATCTTCACTTAGATGAACTATTGGGGTTACCTAGTAACACTAGGACCCACCCCACCAATGGAGAGTGAGTAAGGACTCGCGTCGTGCCACGATGCTAACTAAGGCACTTCTTGGGAGGCAACCCAAGGTTTTAAAAGCTTTTGTTTTCTTTTATAAATAATGGTGTGTTAATGGTGCAGGTTTAACTAATGAAAGTTTTTGGAAAATGCATATTGGCGAGTAAAATGGTCAGTCAGTGAATCGCCAAAATGGTCTGCTTGCCCGATTAAGACCGCCGTTTGGACCCTCACTTTGACTGAAAGTTTTGTAAAACTCGGCGAGCCAAGTGACCACTCGGTGTGTCGCCCAGTGGATCGGCGAGTGTGACTAATGTCGCCTAAAGGACGCGAAGATGATAAAGGCAAGAGCTGAAAGGCGATGAAACAGACCAAAGGACAGATCGCCGAGTGTATCGGCGATCCCGACTAACTGCACCGAATGGCTCTTTCGCAGCACATTTTCTGAAAACTACAAATACTAGCTCAATTTTTATTCTTAGCAGTCAGTTTAAGTTGTATTAAGTTTAGAATACAATTTTGAGAGACAATATTCTCTCTATGTTTGGAGATGGATTTTGAAGAACTTGAAGATTCAAAGGGTTTCAACTCCAAGATTTTGGACTTGGGTCTTGTGGATTCTTCACTCTTAACTTGTTTGAAGACTTAATCTGGCATACCCATTGATGGAAACTGAGATTTGTATAAGTTTTTATCTCTTTTACATGTCTAGTTAAAACCCCAATTCTTGGGGTGTGATTTTATGAATATGGGTTAGATTATCTGTTGGGTCTTGCTTGTTGATGGTTTATTTTTTGTGTAAATGTGATTTTGTTTAGTAGTTGTGGTGGAACTTAATGAAATTGTAGTTGCAAATCCGATTTCTCCTTTGTATTTTTGGCTTGCTCAAGAAAGAGGTTGTAAAGCTAAGACTACTAAATTGATGGTCGGTGGGATTGGGTCGACATGAGGTTCAGCTCGAGAGAGTGAACCCTAGTCCTTCTCCCACACACTCAGCTAGAGAGAGTGAGTGGGCTAAGGTGGAGGTTGTGCTTAAAGTGTCAACCCGGTGTTCGAGAGAAATCGGGTTGATTCGGGGTAAGTTGCTCGATAGAGAATTTACCCCCACTATAGTCTAGCCTAGTCACAAATATTCAACGAACTTACTATCAAAAGCATGTACCCAATAGTCTAGTTTAGCCCGTATTCTTATCACATCCCAAAAATCCTGTCTCCATATTCGTATCTCTCTTTATTTTTGTTGATTTTGTTCTTAACTTGTTTACAAACCCCCCATTGATAATTGAAACTCGTGTCAAACCCTTTAATTTGTCATGTCTTCATTCGATAAAGTCTTTAGCTACGGTTGGCTTTAGCACTTTCGCGTTTAACCACTAATTTTTAGGAACCACTCCCTTGGGAATCGACCCCAACCCTTGGTTGGGTTACTTTACTATTATACGATCGTAGACACTTGCATTGGAAGTTGTGTCTTGATTACGCAAACATCAGTACACTTTAAAAGAACTTAAACGGGACGAACGATGGAAAAAGAATGGGGAAGGAGATCCGGGCGCACTGAGTACCGCGGGGCGCCAGCGCTAAAATTTAGAGGCTCACTCCTAGCGCACTGCTGGCGCGACGCTCTTGCCCCCTGCCCAGAAAACCCAAAGAATTTCTCTTCTAGATTTTTTCCCCTAATTGACCTAGAATCGAATGGTTTGTTCCAAACTATCTTAGATTCGTTTAATCAACTAAATTAAATAAAAATCTACTCGAAAAAGACTCAAGAACAATTCTCATTAACAAGAACCTCGCCTCAAGAACTCAACCAAACGTCATATATCAAGAATGGAAAACAATACCTCAAAAACACTCATCAAGAACTTAAATTTCTCAATCTTTATGGATGAATTCGATAATATAAATCATGATTGGCGTGTGGGTGAACGAATCCATCACTATGGGAGCTTACATACCTTAAAGAACTAGTTCTTGGCGAAATCTTAGATGAACGCTTGGAACTTTGAACTTTTTGTCCTCTTAAATCTTCTCTATAATGCCCTAAACATTTTGGGCTGAATGAAACTGATTCTAATAAGTGTAGACCCTAAATTGGGTGTAATTCAGTCTTAGACTAAGTGGGGGTAAGGAAAAGATGAAAATACCCCTCCTTAGTTCGGGTGAAAAGGCCCTATCTAAGAGGCTGCACTCAAACAATCATATCTCCCTCATCCGAACTTGGATTTTGGCAAACTCAGCGGTGTTGGTAAGAGGAATAAAATATCTTCGATTTTATACCTCATGGGACACATAATTCATTATATGCTAAAAGTTATGGTCGTTTGAAGTTGACCCAAAATTTAAAAGAACTTACGAATGACTTGGATGAATTTCTCTTTAGTTCTTTTTGGAACTCAAGGTGCTACACCTACTCACAACGCAAAATGGTTTGAGTCTTGGCCTCAAAATATTTTGGGGTGTTACATTAAATCCCCCTTAGGATCATTCGTCCTCGAATGACGGTTGGACTAGGTATGGAATGGGGTTACTCTTACTATCTCTTCTGACTCTTTAAATTGCCTTATAACATAGGCCGAACTGATTCATACCAAGAGTTGGGACTTCCTATAGCACCTAAGTCAAGAACGATGTTGTTGTGAACATAGTCACGCTGTCTCTGAAGTTACCTTATCTGAAACAAAAGAAAGTCTGGGCATGAACTAAGAATAGGAATACCTTGCCCGGGGTAATGTGACTGCTAGCTGTTAAGCCTAGCAACACTCGTCAACTATGCTCTTCTTTCCTTATTATCATACCTCATTAGCTGCAACTCATAGCTCCCACAAGAGTACATGACTTCTCTTACCAAGGTCTGAGTCTAACGTCACGCTCATACTATATTCAACCCTAACCCAAATCCTAAGGTTCAGGTTCTATACCTCACTATAGGGAATCTCAACCCAAAAATATTACTCTTTACTACCACATTTAATCAATATTGGGCTCATATCAAGAACCACCTAATGTTTAACAAAACCACATTCAAGCTTAGTACTCTAACAACTCCATGGATTCCTACTAACCAGGTCCTTAAGAAGTTCTCATTCTCTCATCATCTCTGTCATACCAACTAGAATTTCTCGCATTACTACTCGGAACCAACTAAGGGATCTCATTTAACTATTTCTCATAGTACAACCTCATCCTCCTCTTCCTCTTTATTTATAACCTTAGATGGAATTATCAAACCATCATTATCACGATAAGAACATTAAACTTCTCCTTCTAACATCACTCCACTACTAAAAGGACCTCTAAAAAGATATATCACATACTCTTTTGAACTCATTACTATCTTATCCTCAACACTAGACTTCGTTTCTAATCTTATAATCTCCCCCTTAGGTCTAAGGTTGACACTTGAAAGCTATGGCCCTATTTCATCATCTCTAAACTAGTCTACATCACCCTTTACTCTAACACTCGGGAAATTTTATCTCATGACTATCAAACTCTCCATAAGCAGGTACTAAGACCTCTTTCTAAGATGTTTTTCTTGACCTCTTCTCATTGGATCCTAAGGCTGCTTCATCTAACTCTTTAGGACAATTTGTAATGACTTGTTCACGTCGTTATAGAAAATCCATCGGCAAAAGAATTTGGGTCAGAAAAGTTTTTCGTAGTAACTTGAGAAATCCAAGCCTAGTCCAGATTTGGATGAAATCTGAGTCATGCGAGGTCTAGGGAAATCAGGTAATAAAGAAGAGATTTAATAATGAATTTGGTTACATGAGTAAATAGCTAAGACTTTAAGGAACCTGTACGACCTTACAGAATTGAATTCTGGCGAGAAGAACTCTCGAAACTAATCTTAGCGTGAATGGTAGTTTCTGAGTGTCATGGGTTGAAGGTATGTTGTGAAATAGGGGTTTGAAACTCAACTTTCGACTCTCTATTTTCATTTAAACCGTCAGGGCGGGAATTATCCAGCCAGGGAGAGGCCGCTGTGGCGGGATGGGAGACGTCATAGCGGGTCAGTCGTGACTTAAGTCGGAAATAAGCCTAAAAAACGTCATTATTCTGCAATTTTCATTCTTGAGAGCTAAGAGATGAACCAGGGCAAGTTTTTGATAGTTTTCTACCTCTTCTAGCACTAAAGGTAAGGATTTTACTCCCCTAATCCATTTTTCGATCCGTAGAACTTAGAGTCTTGATTATATATTGGTAGGGGAGGGTTTTTGAACTGAATTGTATGGTGGGAAAAGTTATAGTTGCACCTTAGGATCATGAGTTGGATCTTGGGTTTAGGGTTTGTCATAGTCCAGGTAAATTAGACCTTAATTATTGATCCTCGTATTGAATTGATTATTTGTAGACCTAGAACAAGTGGTAAGAATCTGGAAAGGGAAGAATATAATCAAGTTTCTTAGGAGAATTCAAGCTTTTTTTGAGGTAGGTGATGGTTTGATTTCATATTTGTGTGATGTATGTTAGTATTTTCTTCATTGTAATGCATGTATGTATGCAAATATTGCACTATTGATCAGATCAAATGCGAATGAGTATGAACGAATGAATGCATGCCATGAATCAACACTTGATTGTATGATTATGAGAATGTACGTTGTGATTATGATTGTGGCTTGTTGAATGGACATGGTTTTACGTTCCAACACACTAATTGGGATCGGATGTCACGTACCGACAAACATATGGGAACGGGTGTCACATTCCAACACACTAACTTGGATCGGGTGTCACGATCCGGCACACTAACAATTTTGGTATGGGTTCCATAAGAGGACCATTCATTTGTCATAAATGCGTATGTACTTCATGTTAGAAATGTGGAATGGCACATTGCTCCTGAAATAATAATTGATATTGTATATGTTCGGTATATGTGTGTTTACTATGTTGTGGCTACTTGTATATGTTTCGCTTACTGGAATAGTCGTGTGATCCTACCAGTACACTATGGTTGTGTACTGATACTGTACTTTATTTGCTGAGTACATGGTATCTTCAGGCGGCTATTGATAGACCTCATCTAGGAGATCAGTGATCAAATCAAATTTAAGGGTGAGCCAATTTTTTCAGGCTGCCATAAGCTCTCCTTTTGTTCAGTCCCTCTTACTCGGACCTAGATTAGTACTTTAGATGTTCAATTGTTTAGCTTTTGGGGTTGTACCCCTCTTTCTTTAGACTTATGGTTTGTTAGAGTTTTGGTACACTGACTTTCAGTTTCTAGGGAATATTTCTACAATGTTTTGATAGTCATTGTTAGACTTTTGGAGTTTATGGGAACTCTACTTTATTTCTACATTTAAACTTGCTTCCGTATCTTTAAATGTTTAGTTCTTGGGTTAGCTAATTAGTATTAATGGTTCTCCTACCGGAGGGTTAGTGACTTGCACCAACCTATACACTATTGGCAGCTCAATTATGTTATCTAGGCACACATGGAATATCAGAACTTAATTGGAACCTCATCTGATTACATACCATCTCGGTACACCTCTTAATGATCTTGTTACTCTTGTGACTTAGCCACACTTCACTGCCCTTATCAAAAGGTTATTGCAGCTAACATCTCAATTCTTCACCTCCTCTATGTCAAGTTTACCTAAATAAATCTCAAGTCTAACATCATCACCCTCATATTTCTATTCTTTTGATCACAACATTCATCTCAAATTCAAGATTCATGTTTATTACTAATCTCAGATATCAATATGATTGCTCGCTTACTATATAAACTTACAAGTACTAGATACAAATTAAGAAACACTCGTCAACAAAGAACTCCTAACAAGTTGTAACGTCCTAGTTCTATCGTTATAGAAAAGACAACGGGGAAAATTTTTGGGTCGAAAAACTTTATCGTAGTAACTTGGAATTTCCCAACCGAGTCCAAATTTGAATGAAATCAGAGTCATTAAGGTGTAGGGAAATTTGGTAACAATCGGGTGATTTAATTATGATTTTGATTACATGTGTAGTTAGATAAGTCGTTAAGGAATCCGTATGACTTTACGGAATTGAATTCGCATGGGTAGAACTCCCGAAATAGATCTTAGCGTGAACGGTATTTTCTGAGCGTCGTTGGTTAAAGGTGATTTGTTAAATGGGGGTCTTGGAATTATTAAAATAGCTCACTGGTTCCGTGCAAAATGCTGGAGCGGGATTTCAGCCGCCAGAGCGGGGCCACTGTAGCGGGGTGAGGACCGTTGTGGCGGGTCCGACGTGACTTAAGGTCGTAAATAAACCACAAAATGTCTTTATTCTGCACTTTTCAATTTTTAGAGCTAAGGAACGAACCCCATGTGATTCTTGACAGTTTTCCACCATCCTTGAGGCTAAAGATAAGGTTTTCACTCCCTAAATCCATTTTTCGATCCGTAGAACATAATCTAATGGGTAATTATCGATGGGGGAGGTTTTTGATCTAGAATTTTTGGTGGAAACACCCCTATTTTGAATACTTGGGATCGTGGGTATGATCTAGGGTTGTTAGAATTGTTAGTAATTCGGGTAATTAGTGATTGTTTATTGATTCCGGTGTTATTATGATTGTTTGTAGACCAAGAACATGCGGAACAAATCCGGAAAGGGAAGGATCAAGTTTCTTAGGGTTTCAAGCTTGTTTCGAGGTAGGTGATGGTTGTGATTCTGTGATTGTCTGATGTATGTTTTTCTTACTTCATTATGATACATGTATGTATGCGGATGTTGCATTATTGATCACACTTGTTGTAGATGAGGATAAATAACTGATGAATGCCATGAATCATGACTTGATTGTATGACTATAAGAATGTACTTTGTGATTGTGATTGTGGCTTGTTGAATGGATTGGGTGTTGCGTTCCGACACACTAACTTGGATCGGCTTGCATGTTTCGTCATAAATATGGGATCGATTGCCATATTTCGGCATAAAAATTGGATTGGGTACCACATTCCGGTATGTTAACTATTTGTGTTTGGGTTCCATGAGAGGACCAATGACTTGTCATAATTGTGTATCTTGAGAAATGTGAAGTTGTTCGTTGTTCGTAAATGTTGATAATATTGTATATGTTCGATAAATGCATTTGATTATATTGTTTTATTGATTTATGTATGTTGCACTTAGTGGGATAGCCGCGTGATCCTACCAGTACACTGTGGTTGTGTACAGATGTTGCACTTGCTCTTTCTTTGTTGAGTACAGGGCATCTTCAAGCGGCTATTGATAGACCTCTCTTAGAAGATCAGTGATCGTTCAAATTGAAGGGTGAGCCAATTATTCCGGGCTGCCAGGAGTTCTCCTTTCGTCTATGTCCACATTTCAAACTTACATTTTTCTAGGTAGTTGATTAGTTCATTAGTTTGAGGTGGTATTCCTTATTGTTTATACTTTGGTTCATTGTTAGAAGTTTTGGTACATTGACCTTCGGGTTCTAGGTGTATTTTATGCATTGTTTAGTTGTTAGATCTTTTGGAAGTTTATGTGAACTTCAGTCTTTAGATAATTACCTTGCTTCCGTAACTTAAATGCTTTAGTTTTTTGTTTAGTTGCTTGCTTTGGGTTGTAGTAGTGGTTCTCCCACCGGAGGGTTAGTGTGGGTTCTAATCTCGACGGTATGGGTCGTGACAAAGCTGGTATGAGAGCCTAGGTTCGTTGATCTCGATGTACCGACACAAGTCTAATAGAGTCTCGCGGAACGGTACTGGGACGTCTTTATTTTTCTTCGAGATGCTATAGGACTTTAGGAAATCTCTATGTTTTCTCTTGTTTACTTTCGTGCTATGACTTGATTCCAATTGGTATCTGGTGATTCAAATTGGTATTTAACCTCCTTCACTCTTCTGTCCGCAGATGGTTAATACTAGATTCAATGGCATCAGGCTCCTAGCTCTGGTCAATGCTCCAGCTGAGGAATCTGCAGCGAGAGGTCGAGGTCAAAGCAGGGGTAGAGAAATAGCTAGGGGTAGAGGCCGTAGAAGAGTGGCGCCTGCTCGAGATGGGGTACCATTCAAAAATGTTCCCCAAAATGAGGCCCCTCCCATACATCACGAAGATATTGAAGAGGATATCGAGGTTGAAAACATTGAGGAGGCGGGACAAGAAGAAGAGGTGCAGGGTGAGACTACCGATGTTCCTCCCAAAGACCCAGTGTTAGCTTGACAGATCATGTCATTCTTGAAGGGGTTAATTGGTCCTGGAGTGCTTCCTTCTGTTCAAGAAACTAAAGCTCCCACTAATCCCCCTGTTTCTAGGAGTGCACCCAAGACGAGTGGAGCGGGAGGTAATGATGGTTTCTTCCATCCTTTGTTGGGTTTTGTTATGACTGGTAATGAGCATGGAATGTTGACTAAGATTTTGAAGCTAAAGCCTCCTGTGTTTCTCAGTTATGATAATGAGGATGCTTATGAGTTTATCTTAGGTTGCTTTGAGAGGCTTCATAAGTTGGGAATTGTCCATCAGCATGGGGTTGAGTTTGTGACCTTTCAACTTCAAGGTGAGGCTAAGCAATGGTGGAGAGCTTATATGGAATGTAGATCTTCAACTTTACCTTCACTTACTTGGACCCAATTTCATACTCTGTTTCTAGAAAAGTATGTGCCTAGAACTTTGAGGGATCGTAAGAAGGATGAGTTTAAGGCTTTGGAGTAAGGTGGTATGTCAATGGTTGCTTATGAGGGCAAGTTCCATGCTTTGTCTAGACATGCTATTCAATTGGTGACTACTGAGGAGGAGAGAAACTATTTATTTATTAGGGAACTAAATTTTGAGTTGCAGGTATTATCTGTTCATATGACCTCTACAGGGAGGAGCTTTAATAAGGTAACAAACTATGTTGAGAAAGTGGAGGGGGTCAGGCGAGACGGTCAAGCTAAGGCATTGGCAAAAAGGCCAAGAATTCAGGCAACTTGCAAGGTTCTTATTCCAGGGCTCCAGAAGGCCAACGCTTGCAGCCAAGCCAATTCAATCCGCTATGCCCACCTCGACAGGTAATTACTCGTGAACTCCACCTCATAATTTGATTAAGGATAACCAGGGAGTCGCACCTTCAGTGGGCAGCAAGCCATCTTTTGATCGTATATGTTACAACTATTGTGAACCTGGGCATATAAGGAGATATTATCCCCACTCACGTGTGTTAAATTCCATGCAGCAGCAGTCTAGAGCAGTGGTACCCACGGGGAATGGAATTAATGGTCGAGGGCATTCACAAGGTGTCAGCGAGGTCATGGAGGTAGAGGAAATGGTAATGCAGGCCAGGGTAACGTGCAACCAGGAAGGGAAATGGCTCGTCAAGATGATAGGGCTCAATGTTATGCCTTTCCAAGCAAGAATGAGGCAGATGCGTCTGACGCGGTGATCACATATACTATTCTTGTCTGTGACTGGATGGCTAATGTGTTATTTGATCCGGTTTCTACTTATTCCTACGTATCCGTGCGATTTACCTCAAAATTTGCTATGATTTGAGATATACTTGATGTCCTTATCCATGTTTCTACTCCAGTTGGAGAGTTAGTCATAGGCACCCATGTCTATCATGCTTGTCCTATTTTGTTTTTGGGTTTTCAGACTAGGGATGATTTGGTGATTTTGGATATGATTGATTTTGATATAATATTAGGCATGACTTGGTCGTCTCCCTATTATGATGTGCTTAATGATAGGCTCCTGACTTTTAAACTATCTATGAAAACTTTACTGTTACAAAAGGATTATTGGGACAAGACCCACAACATCTTAACAAACTGAAAATAAAAGTGGAACCCTCCGAAAGCAAGAAGGCTCACCAAAGCTAACTGGAACTACAAGTGGTCTCAGCGGAGCACCTGTTGATGACCCGGATTACCTGCATCATAAAAGATGCAGGTCAAATGGCATCTGTACATGGAATGTGCGAGCATGTAAGGGGAATTCAAAAGCATAAATATAAGCTTGAACTGATGGGAAAGAAACATACTTACCGCTTCTCAAACTCACTCAACTCAACTCAAGCTCCCCTCAAGGATAGGATACTCAACTCAAGGATAAGATACTCAACTCAAAGGTAAGTTACTCAACTCAAGATACTCAATTTAAGATACTCAACTCAAAGATACTCAAGATAAAGCAACAATAAAAGATGCAATATATGGAAAGCATTTAAAACAGTAGATAATAACTCAATAGTAAGTAAAAATACAATAATTACCCAATTGTAGGTAAAACAATACAATAATAACTCTTATTTGGGAGATTCTCTAACCGAGAACCATAATTATAAGCTATGAGATGATACAACATCTCGCCCACGCTGCCAGAACTGTCCTATACCTTGTTGTAGTATAAGACATCTAAGTGGATCAACTAAGCTATGCTAAAAATAAATAAGGAATCATCTAAAAAGTATGACCCTTTACCTATGTTGCCATACGTGATTTATGGGGGTTGTGAGTTGTCTGAACTTTCCCTCATAACGGTGCTCAATACTACTCCCAATAATATAACTCATGCTCATATGTTTAAAAAACTTTCCTCATCCTCAAACTTTGAGATTATTACTCAAAAGGTTCTCTTAAAAGAGATAGTGCTCAAAACTCCTCATGAACTCATTTGGAAATCGAAGGTTCCTCTCATCTTAAATGTAAAAACATTTACTCTTGGGAATACTTAGTTTTCATATTTTCATTTTAAAAAAAATGAAACCCGACTCTCCTCATCCTCATACTTATTTACTCAAGTCTTTAAACAGATTATAAATAATTGTAAAAGACTTCTCAAATAGATTTCATGTCGAATTATGGACGTGAACGACTCAATTCAAGGGTTTCAATAACCATATATAGAACTCAATACTCAAAACTCAATAACTCCAGAACTCAAGGACTCAATGATACTACTTAACTCTAGAATGCTCGATTCATAGGGTTCATGCGGAATTATGGGCATGACCGACTTAACTAAATGACCTCCATGTACATCATATGGTAACCCATAATTATAAAACATAGTTTCAAAAAGGATTAGGAACTCCAAGCTCAAGAACTTAGCAGTCGAACATATTACTTCTATAAAGGATACTCATGAATACATTCTCCTCATTATTATGCTCACTTACTCAAGCTTGAAACAAGTTTTAAAAGTTTTCAAAAGACTTCTCAAATATGACCCAAAGAACTCCCTCGAACTTTACTCTTAACTCTATCTTGAATTTGAATTATGAATTCAAAAGTTATGATTCATGATATAAAAGATCCTTATGATTATATGTGATTTTGAATAATTAAATCAGGAAGGGAGTGAAGGTACATCTTAAAAGAACTCAGCCGGGATGAACGATGGAAAAAGGACAGGGCAAGTGACCCTGGTGCACTGAGTGGCACGGGGCTCCATCCCCTAAACTTCAGAGGCTCACTCCTGGAGCGGCGCGCCAGCACCCTGCCCAGAAAACCAGACGAATTTCTCTTCTTGATTTTTGGGCCTAATTCACCTAGAATCAAATGATTTCTTCCAAACTCTCTTAGATTAGTTTACCTAACTAAATTACATGAAAATCTACTTGAAAATACTCAAGAACAGTGCTCATTAATAAGATCCTCACCTCAAGAACTCAACCAAACGTCATAAATCAAGAATGGAGAAAAATACCTCAAGAACACTAATCAAGAACTTAATTTTCTCAATCTTTATGGATGAATTTGATAATATAAGTCATGAATACTGTGTGGGTGAACGAACCCATCACTACGGATGCTTACATACCTTAAAGAACTAGGTTCTTGGCGAAATCTGGGATAAACGCTTGGAACCTTGAACTTTTTCTTTTCTTGAATCTTCTCTCTAAAGCCCTAAACGTTTTGGGATGAATGAAACTGATTCTAATCAGTTTAGACCCTAAATTTGGTGTAATTCACGCTTAGACTTAGTGGGGGTAAGGAAAAGATGAAAAATACCCCTCCATAGTTCAGATGAAAAGGCCCTATCTAAAAAGGCTGCACTCAAACAATCATATTTCCCTCATCCAAACTCATATTTTAGCAAACTCGGCGGAGTTGGAAAGAGGACTCAAAGTTCTTCAATTTAATACTTCATGGGACACCTAACTCATTATGATCTAAAAGTTATGGTCATTTGAAGTTGATCTAAAGTTAAAAGAACTTACGGATGACTTGGATGAATTTTCTTTAGTTCTTTTTGGAACTCAAGGTGCTCTATCTAGTGACCTTAACACTTTTTTTTTTTAAATGACCCTAAAATGGTCAACTGGATCAATGAAGCACTGGATGTTGATCCTGGTTACACGTATCTGAATCATAAAAGATGCAGGTCAAATGGCGTCAGTACATTGAATATACGAGCATGTGAGGGGAAATCTAAACAACACATAAGCCTAAACTGGAATCTTAAAGAAATTGTTACCTCAGCTTAACTCAAACTCTTGGATACTCAACTCAATGCAGAAATAAACAATAGTAAAGATGCAGTTTATATAAAGCATTTAAAATAGTATATAGCATCTCAAAGGATTGGAAAATACAATAATATCTCCATTGTATATAAGAATACAAAAATAAACTTTGTTTGGGAGATTCTTTAACCGACAACCATCATTATGAGCTATGTGATGATACATCATCTTACTCTCGCTGCCAGAACTACCCTATAACTTGCCGGGATATAGAATGCCTCAACTAAGTGGATCCATTGTGAAAAATCATTTGGGATATAGAACACCTCAAAACTTCTCATTAGAACTCATTTGGGAATCGATGTTTCCTCTTATCTTAATTGTGTAAACATTTACTCTTTGGGGAATACTTAGTTCCCATATATCATTTTAAAGAAATGAACTTGGCTCTACTCTTTCTCAAACTCAATATTTAAGTCCATAAAACAAGTTTTAAAAAATTTGTAAGGACTTTTGAAAGACTCTAAGAACTCCCTTGACTTGACTCTTAGCTCTACCGTGTATTTGAATTATGGATTCAAGGGTTATGATCTCATGTTATGGATGATCTCTCAATGTTTAAATGTATCTTAGAGTGTATAAAACAACTAGAAATCATTTGTACGATTTGATGAAACTTAAACGGAAAGAAGTGGGAAAGGGTAGAGGACATGGCGACTCTAGAGTACTAAGTGGCGCAGGGCTCCAGAGCCCTAACTACTGAAACTGGGTTGGCGCGCACAGAGTGGCGCGGTGCGCCAGCTCCCTGCCCAGAAAACCCATGAATTTTCTTGTTCGTTTTTCAACCCTAATTCATCTAGATTCGATTGGTTTATTCCCCAAACACTTAGATTCGAATACTCAATCAAACTTTACAAGAATCTACTCAAAAAAACGTCAAACCTCATGCAATTAACTCAAGAACTCCTCAAAACCTCAACAATCAAGATCCTAATAGAAACTTCAACAAAATCCATCTAGAACTCAATTACTCAACTTTTAAAAATGTAATTACGCTGAATTAATCATGATTGGCGCGTTGGTGAACGAACCCAACGCTATGTGAACTCACATACCTCTTAGGGATTAACCCTTGGTGAAATTCGCAAGAGAAATCTAAAGAACGCGACGAAACCTTGGCTTTTCTCCTCTTTTATCATCTTTTCTCTTCTCTCAAAGCCCTAACGTTAATTTGGAATGCGTTAACCGAACTAAATTAGTTTTAACCCCAAATAAATTACTAAAAACGAAATAACTTAATTGGGTAATAAAAGACCAAAATACCCCTCTTAAATCCGGGTAATTTATCTTAACTTGACAACCCGACTTCAAATGGGCATATCTCCCGCATACAAGCTCAAAAATTAGCAAACTCGGTGGCGTTGGAAAGATAAATCAAAGACCTTTCATTGGATATCTTATATCCCACCTAACTCATCATGTACTCAAAGTTATTGTTGTTTGAAGTTGACCCAAACTCATACTTAGCATAACCTGCAAATATTTCCAAATTTAATCTTTCCAAAAATGGTTTCTTTCTAATTCTAGTTATTCCAAATAGCGAGGTGTTACAATATCTCCCCTTGGTAAAATTGTCCTCGAATGAGATTACTCTAAGTAGACCAACGGTGTAACATCTAACATTCAACTCAAACACCCAACAAGCAAAATATAAATACAACATGCCAACTTAAAGCAAATGCCAAGAAAAGGATTTCTACCTTAGTTTGGAATTTCTCCAGACTCAAAGAGATGTGGGTATCTCTTCTTCATATCCTCCTCAGCTTCCTCATCAAACTGATTTCTCCATAGGACCTTGATTGATGCTACCTCCTTAGTTCTCAACTTGTGAACTTGGCGGTCTAAAATCTGAACAGAAATCTCCTCATAAGACGAGCTATCCTAAATACCAATATCTTCCGTTGGTATAATCAGTGAAGGATCACCCATACACTTCTTCAACATGGAAATGTGAAACACTAGATGAACTACTGCTAACTCTTGCGGTAGCTCCATCTCATAAGCTACATTACCAATCCTTTTGGATATCCTGTAAGGGCCAATATACCGGGGACTAAGCTTCCCCTTCTTTCCAAATCTCATAACACCCTTCATGGGTGAATTCTTAAAATAAACCAAATCATCTACTTCAAACTCTAAGTCTCTCCTCCGAACATCTGTATAGGATTTATGATGACTATGCGTTGTTTTCAACCTCTCTTGAATAATCTTAACTTTCTCCAAAGCTTGATGAACTAAGTCTGGTCCTACCAACCCAGCTTCACTAACTTCAAACCATCCAATAGAAGGTCTGCATCATCTTCTATAAAGAGCCTCACACAGAGCCATTTGGATGCTAGAGTGGTAACTATTATTATAAGAAAACTCAATGAGAGGTAAGTGATCATCCCTATTACCCTTGAAATCAATCACACAAGTCCTCAACATATCTTCTAAAGTTCTAATAGTGCGCTCTGCTTGACCATTATGGGGATGAAATTCACCTTTTGAACTCAAACCTTTTTGGAGTGACTTCCAAAATTGTGCATCTCTATCTGAAACAATCGACACTGAAACTCCATGAAGTCTAACTACCTATTGAAGATATAACTTGGCATAATCCTCTGCTGAATGGGTAGTCATTACCGGCAAAAAGTGGGCTGATTTAGTCATTCGATCTACAATCACCCAAATGTAATCATGCTGCCTGCGAGATCACGATAAACCAGTAATAAAGTCCATATTTATCATCTCCTACTTCCATTCTAGAATCTCTATATTTTGGGCCATACCACTAGGCCTCTGGTGCTCTACCTTAACTTGTTGGCAATTCGGGCACTTAGCAACAAACTCTGCAATGCCCTTTTTCATACTACTCCATCAATAAACCTCTCTCAAGTCACTATACAACTTTGTGGAACCTGGATAGATAAAATATCTAGAGCTATGAGCTTCCTCCATGATCCTCTCTTGAAGTTCATCCACCCTTGGCACACACAACTTACCTTGATACCCCAATACTCCATATCCTCCTTGTTCAAAAGCCATTACATTTTTCTTATGATCATTTGCCTTTAACTCAAGCAAAATAAGATTTTGGTCTTGTTTCTCTTTTACTTCGGACACTAGTGACGATTCAGCTCCATTCAACACCACCACTCCTCTTTCACTAAAAATCCATTAAACGAACTCCCAATCGTGCAAGTCTATGCACATGTTTTGCTAACTTTTTCTTATCTTTCTCAACATGGACAATACTACCAATAGACTATTTGCTCAAGGCATCAACCACAACATTAGACTTACCTGGGTGATAGAGAATACTCATATCACAAGCCTTGAGTAACTCTAACCACCTTCTCTATCTGAGATTAAGCTCTTTCGGACTAAACACACACCGAAGACTCTGTGATCGGTGATCACATCCACATGAACACAATAAAGATAGTGATGCCATATTTTCGAAGCAAATACTACGACAGCCAACTCTAGATCATGGGTTGGGTAATTCTTCTCATGAACCTTAAGTTGTCTAGAGGCATAAGTTATAACTTTACCATTCTCCTTCAACACAAAACCCAGTCCAACTCTGGACGCATCACAATATACCACAAATCCTTGAATACCCTCTAGTAAGGTCAATACTGGGCAGTAGTCAACCTAGTTTTCAATTCCTGAAAGCTTTTCTCACAAGCTTCTGACTATTGAAACTTAACTATTTTCTGAGTCAACTTGGTCAAAGGGGAAGAAATAAATGAGAACCCCTCGAGGAACCTTCTATAATATCCAGCTAACCCCAAGAAACTCCTACTGTTTGTTGGAGATGTGGGTCTAGGCCAATGCTGCACTACCTTTATTTTCTGAGTATCAACTTTAATTCCATCACCAAAACAATGTGGCCTAAGAATGCCACACACTCAAGCCAAAACTTACATTTAGATAATTTAGCATATAACTCTCTATCCTTTAGAGTTTGGAGAATTATTCTGCGATGACTAGCATGATCTTCCTCAATCCTCAAATAGATTAGAATGTCATCAATGAATACGCTAACAAACGTATCTAAATAAGGATTGAATACTCTATTCATAAGGTTCATGAAGGCTGCAGGGGAATTAGTCAAACCAAAGGACATAACTAGGAACTCATAATGACCATAGCGGGTCCTGAAAACTGTCTTAAGGATATCACTTTCTCTTACTCTCAATTGGTGATAGCCAGATCTGAGGTCTATCTTAGAAAAACAAGTGGCACCCTGAAGTTGATCGAAGAGATCATCAATTCTCGGAAAAGGATACTTATTCTTGATAGTAACCTTGTTCAACTAACGGTAATCTATACACATTCTAAGAGAACCATCTTTCTTTATGACAAATAAGACCAGAGCGCCCCAAGGTTAGACACTTGGTCGAATAAAACCTTTGTCAAGAAGATCTTTCAACTACTCTTTTAACTCTTTCAACTCTACTGTGGCCATTATATATGGAGAAATAGAGATAGAACGAGTATCGGGAAGAATATCTATACCGAAGTATGTTTCTCTCTTAGGAGGGACTCCAAAAAGATCGTCTGGGAATACCTCAGGAAACTCACTAACATATGAAACTAACTGAATAGGAGGTGTCTCAACACTAGATTCATTAACTCGGACTAAGTGATAGGCACAACTCTTGGAAACTTTATCGTATTAAGGTACGAATTAAAATGACCCTTAGGCATTGCTGAAATACTCCTTCACTCAATAACTGGCTCATTAGGAAACTAGAACTTAAAAACTCGAGTTCTAAAATCGACTGAGGCATACCAGGCATGAAGCCGGTACATACCTAGATTGGCATCAAAATCTACCATATCTAACTCAACTAAGTCAGCCATGGTGTTCTTGTGATTGAAGGAAATGGTACAATCACGATAGACTCTCTCAGCTAGAATAGACTCACAATCATATGTAGAAACACTGAAGGGCTCAAGAAGTTGCTCAGGTAGAATATCAAAATTCATGGAAATATAAGGAGTCATGAAAGATAGACTCGCTCATGGATCTAGCAAAGCATAAACATCATAAGTAAAGACTTTGATCATACTAGTCACAATATCTGGATAATTCTCTTTCTCTTGGCGACTAGTGATAGCAGAAAGGCGTTTTGCTCCTCCGCATGTCCCTTAAGTAGCTCCTCTAGGTGCAGCTCTATCTGGTGGAGCAACTGAAGAAGATTGGGCTCTATTGGCCATATTTCCACTGCCTTGCCTATTCTTAGGACACTCTTTCATGAAGTGACCCTCCTGACCACATTTGAAACAACCAGTGGAGCCATCGCGACACGTTCCTAGGTTGTTTGTACCACACTTAACACATGTAGGAGCCCAATTACCTCATTGTGCCACACTGCCTTTAGACTGTCCTGGTCTAGCTCTGAAATTTTGTGAATTCTAATTATTGAACTCACGTTTGTTCCTTTGTGCAGGTGCACTAGCAGATGATGGAACATTTCCATTTTTCTTATGTTACAAAGATGATCGGTTATCATTACTCTTTTGATGTCCGTACTCATTCCCTAATGTCCTAGCCTTCTTGTTTCTAAAGTCATCCCTATCCCTTAGCTTATCTTCCTCAACTTGTTGCACATGGATCATCAACCTTGCTATGTCCATGTCCCCTATTATCATAGATGTCTTGCCTCCATTACTTGACAGACGAGACAACCCATCACCAAACAATCTCATCCTGCTCCTCCTATCAGCAACCATCTTCGAGGCATAACATGAAAGTTGGGTGAACTTAAGGTCGTGCATGCTCATCGATTCCTGCTTAAGAGTAACGAATTCTCGTACCTTTGCTTCTCTCAGTTCTCGGGGAAAGAAACTCCCCAAGAAGGCCTCCTCAAACATAGCCCAACTCAAAAGTGGTGCACCCTCAACTCTATTCTTTTTCCATTGATCAAACCAGATTCTAGAGACACCCTTCAGTTGGTATGCAACTAGTTCCACTCTCTCAGCATCAACAACATGCATAATCTCAAAAATCTTCTTAAGCTCTTCAACAAAGTTTTATGGATCGTCAGTGACACTCGAACTAGTGAATTTTGGAGGATTCATCCTTAAGAACTCGCGGATTCTGGACATAACATCCACATCATGTCAAACCCCTCTTTGTTGCCCAACTTGGTTGGTCACAACTTGACTTGGCATTCGAATAGCTTCATGAAATTCAGCATTAGTGACCTCTCCTTGGTGTTGTACTCCTGGTGCATTAGGTACCCCTTGATCCTCTACATTCCTTCTAGCAGGACGACCTCACACAACTCTTCCTGGAGGCGTGATCTGAAAGATACGCGCAAGCACGAGTTAGAAAGAAACTTTTATAGAGATGAACTCTATTGCACGAAATGAGTATGAAAGAGGTGAAGAAATTCTTAAATGTTGCAGCCTCCTAATTATAGATGTGGCAGACTTCACACTGATAACTAGGACTCTAAAGACACGACTTCGTAGACTCCCTAGGACTTTTCAACTCTGCGCTCTGATACCAAGTTTGTCATGCCCCGAGCCTACACCCTAGGCGAGACTGGTACTCGAGAAACATTGCTGGCCCCAAGCGAACCCTTGGACTGGCATACTACTCAGCGGAAGACTTTACTTAATAGAGATAAATTCATGAAATAACTAGAATGTTGTAAAGAAACATTCAACTAGCCATTAAGAATTTTGTAAAGAAACATTCTAATACTATAAGGGATGTCGGGATTAGACCCCCAATCATCCTAACAACTGAAATAACAAAGCAATAAAAAGGGATCCTATGGAAAGAAATGAGGCTTACCAAATGACTCTGAAATGCTCAACTAGATCAACAGAGTGTTGGATGTTGATCCTGGTTATCTGTATCTGCATCATAAGAGATGTAGGCCAAATGGCATCAGTTGATTGAATGTACGAGCATGTGAGGGGAAATCTAAACAACACATTAGCCTGAACTGGAATCTGAAAGAAACCCATACCTCAGCTTTACTCAACACATGGATACTCAACTCGATGCAGAAATAAACAACAGTAAAGATACAGTTTATATAAAGCATTTAAAATAGTAGATAACATATCAAAGTATTGGAAAATACAATAATATTTCAGTTGTATATAACAATACAAAAATAAACTATGTTTGGGAGATTCTCTAACCGAAGACCATCACTATGAGTTATGTTATGATACAACATCTCGCCCACGTTGTCAGACATGTACTATAACTTGTCGGGATAATGAACGTCTCAACTAAGTAGATCCACTAGTCTATGCTAAAAAGCATTAAGGAATCATCTAAAAAGTATGACCCTTTCTAACCACGTTGGCTATATGGTTTATGGAGACTTGAGTTATTATAAACTCAATACTTTAAGTCCTTAAAACAAGTTTAAAACGATTGTAAAGGACTTTTGAAAAACTCTAAGAACTCTCTTCACTTGACTCTTAGCTCTACCTTAAATTTGAATTATGGATTCAAGGGTTATGATCTCATGTTATGGATGATCTCTCGATGTTTAAATGTACCTTAGAGTGGAGAAAACAACTAGAAAACATAGGTATGATTCAAGGAAACTCAAACGGAAAGAAATGGGAAAGGGTAGAGGACCTGGCGACCCTGACGTACTGAGTGGCGCAGGGCAACAGAGCCTTAACTACCGAACTTGGGGTGGGATGCACAGAGTGGCGCGGCACCCCAGAACCCATCCTATAGACCATTTCCGCTGGCGCACTGAGTGGTGCAGTGCGCCATCCCCCCGCCCAGAAAACCTGTAAACTTTCTTGTTCGTTTTTCGACCCTAATTCGTCTAGATTTGATTGGTTTCTTCCCCCAAACACTTAGATTTGAATGCCCAACCAAAGTGTACAAGAATATACTCAAAACAACCTCAAATTTCATGCAATTAACTCAAGAACTCCTCAAAACCTCAACAATCAAGATCCCAATAGAAACTTCAACAAAATCCATCAAGAACTCAATTACACTACTTTCAAGAACATAATTACCCTTGGTGAAATCCGCAAGTGAAATCTCAAGAACGCGATGAAATCTTTGCTTTTCTCCTCTTTTCTATTCTCTCAAAGCCCTAGTGTTAATTTGGAATGCGTAAACTGAACCTAATCAGTTTAGACCCCAAATAAATTACTAAAAACGAAATAACTTAATTGGATAATGAAAAGACCAAAATACCCCTCTTCAATCTGGGTAACTTTCCTTTGATATCTTATAGCCCAACTAAATCATCATGTACTCGAAGTTATGGTCATTTGAAGTTGACCCAAACTCATATTTAGCATAACTTGCCAATATTTCAAAATTTAATCTTTCCAAAAGTGGTTTCTTTCTAATTCTAGTTCATTCAAATAGCGAGGTGTTACACATCCTCACCATGATCATAACAATAATGGTAATACGTCAATGCAAATTTAATAGTGCAATGATCAAATATGAAGATGATAATTGAACACCAATATCCAATAATAGTCAATCAAATCCAATTCTCAAGTGAATTATCTCATTCATCCAATGGCCAGCAATACAACATAGTCACTCAAATCAACAAGATTTTTGTTTTAACTCAAGTTGTTTACCAAGATCACATTATTAATTTACAACACACAATTCTTATATGAATCCCTTCACCAACCCCCATTACTCCCAATCATACCCAGTTGGAGAGTCAGTCATAGTTACCCATGTTTATCGTGCTTGTCCTATTTTGTTTATGGGATTTCAGGCTTGGGTTGATTTAGTGATTTTGGATACAGATTGAATTTGACATAATCTTAGGCATGACTTGGTTGTCCCATTATTATGTTGTGCTTAATTGTAATACTAATTTGTAACTCTAGAAATTTCGGGAAGGGAAAAATTAGAGTGGGTAGGGGTGTACAAGCCTAAGCAAGCTAAGATTATATCCTCCATTCGGGATAGTAAGCTGGTAGAACAGGGTTGTTTGGCTTATTTGGCTCATATTAGGGATGTTGAGATTGAGGCTCCATCCATTTAGTTTATTCATGTGGTGTCTGAATTTAGTGAAGTGTTTCCTAATAAGTTGACTGGTAGGGGTGTACAATCCTAAGCAAGCTAAGATTATATCCTCCATTCGGGATAGTAAGCTGGTAGAACAGGGTTGTTTGGCTTATTTGGCTCATATTAGGGATGTTGAGATTGAGGCTCCATCCATTTAGTCTATTCATGTGGTGTCTGAATTTAGTGAAGTGTTTCCTAATAAGTTGACTGGTAGGGGTGTACAATCCTAAGCAAGCTAAGATTATATCCTCCATTCGG
>JAJONZ010021467.1:0-37607 GCA_029582445.1 Solanum paucissectum
ATCCTCCATTCTGTCTCTCTTCTTCTTCGTTGCCATTTTCATCATCTTGGCGTTTTCTTTTTCGTTCTTCCTCTGTTTTTTCCTCTTTTTCATACCTCAATTTTCAGGAACTAATTTCCTGAAGCTAACATTTTTTCTAGTTCTTTTTTTGCAGAGAAAATCAAAGTTGGGTTGTTTAAAACGGGTGGGCCTTTTTTGGGTGGGTATATGGATTTTTTAATTAGTTAAATTAATTATTAGGGTAGCCAATAAAATCGTGACACGTCATTAATAAATTTGGGTTGTTAAAGATAAGGGCAAAATAGAGCCCAAAGGTTGATGTCAAGAGCATTTTAGGTCCGAAAGGTAGAAGAAGGGTAATTTTGTACCAATTCGCATAGTTGAAGGGTATTTTTGGCCCTTTTCCGATTGATAAATTTTAAGAACAAGTTGTTTGTTTACAAAATTACCCTTCACTTTATTTAAACTTTTTAAATTTTTCTTTGTGAGCTTTAGTTATTTTTAAAATAATTTTTTTATTTTATTTAACTTAAATATTTTTGTTTATGTATTCCCATAATAAGTACCATGTGTATTTAAAAATATAACTTCCCTCTTAAGTTTATTAAAGAGAAGAAACTTTATGAGAAATCAAAATAAAATAAACATAAGAATTAGTCAAATAAATTCATAAATAAAAATTATATTTATATAGTATAATTTTTTAATAGAAAAATATGTATAATTATCATAAAATTAAGGAATAGTAAATATTATTATACATGGTATTAAAAAACATGTAAATATACATAAATGTGAAAAATAATGTATAAAAAGGATTTAAAGGGACATATTTGTCATTTACCTATTTTATCCCGAGATTACTATACCACCCATGGGGAGGGATAACTTATCCCGGTACTAATTATTAATCCCGGGATAAGATATCCCGGACTTGCCAACCAAACGACAAATTAAGTGGTACTATAATTTAATCCCAAGACTATTTGGCATTATCCTTCACACCAAACGACCCCTTAATGATGCAATTAAGGCTGTTCTCAAAATTCTTTTTTTCCATAAAGTAGGTTGTTCTCAAAATTCTCAGTTAACCATATGCAAAACAAACTTGAATCTAACTCTGATACAAGAAGTTTATCATTCCCTTTCAATGAAGTGAGAGTGTTGAATAGGGAAGAAAAACCAATCTAATTTGTTCTGATAATTTAAAAATTGAAGCCTGCAACTCTAAGCAGCAGCACCGGCACCCTTCCCTTTCTTCTTCTGAAGTTTCTTCATGTAAAACTCGAGTTCCTTTCCTTCCAAGATGTAACTGTCAAAGTTCGTTGAAAGAAAATGTGTAAGAAAATGGAATTTGGCATTTTTCGCCAAAATATAATATATACATAACGATAAGAGAATTCATACCCATCAGCACGACCACACTGGCCAGGTCGTGATGAGATTGCAGCCAATAGACGCCCACTAGCAAATTGCTCCTCAACATGTGGGTCAATCTTGTGATCCTGTTGCCTCTTTTCCAGCTTTCTTTGGACATGGTTACTCTTCTTCTCCTCTACAGCCTCAGCCTCCTGTTTGGATCAATGAAAAAGAAGTCATCAAAACAGAGAAAGACTTCAATTGAATTTGGTTGTAGCTAAAGCTATTTCTTTTTGGATTAGAACCACCAACAGCACAAACAGTAAGATTAAGAATGTCCATTCATAATTTCCCCAAGACAAATAAAATAAAACTAATAATGGAATCGTCGATAAAGAAGATAGTATCACATAAGCATGGAGTTGAAAAAAGACAATCAAATACCTCTCCTTCCTTCTTGGAAGCAGCAGTCTTCTTCTTGCGACCAATTTCAACTCCATAGTGCTGGAGATACCATTGTTTAAATGGAGCTGCATCAACCTGAATAATTGCACTCTTCACCAGGGTTTGTGTCCTAACCAACTCATTGTTAGAGGCGTTATACACCACATCCAATAGACGAGTCTTCCTTGTAACAGCCTCGCTACCCCAAGAGAAATTCCCAGTATCCAACCTCAAAGCATGCCACTTCACATTACCTCCTCGGACTCTTATCCTTCTAACAGTCTTAGCATTTGGCACCAGCTTTGTGTTTGCTGGTTGTCTGCCAAGCTCATACCTTCACAGAAGCAGGAGATACAAAGTTAACCTCAAAATGTAACCACAAAAAAGACAAGTTATTCATACATACCACTCACTTGTATAAGAAATCCCTGGTCAAGAGAGAGACTGCCACGATAATTAGGAGGAAGCAAACTAAATTTGCAGTAGTACACATCAGTCATTACTTTATTAGTCATATCCTAATTGTTAGTTAGTTCTCGCAAAATATATCAGCTGGGAAAAGTGACCAGCCCCTTGGCTATTCTTAGTGCTTTTTACTTCAGTTAGATTCATCATTGTTAGGAATGGATCAATGAGAGATCAATCCCTTTTCATGTTTTTCTTCTCTTCACTTACAGCTAAATTTCTTTCTCTTATACATTTCCTTTTCCCAAAAAAAAACCTTTCTTTTCTACATCTTCCCTTCTTGGATCAGCCCATTAGTTAGAATAACTCCTTCTCATTCAGCAACAAAAACCGAGAATCCCCAACAAAAGAACTAAACTGGAAAATTTCATCAAAGCTGCTTCCTTTATAAAACTTCCCTAAAGCCAATTGAAATGTTATGTTACGTCCACATTTATGTTACTCGGACTATTCAAAAATGTCAATCCTCCAAAAGTAGTGCAAATTTGGAGAGTCCAATCAACAAAGGTCCACTTAAACAGGTGCTACAACATTTTTGGAGATTACGAGCAATAGAGGAACACATCATTATTCTAAACTCCATATAATTGAATGCATGTGCAAATTTCATTATATTCAAAATAATAACGCAATACGAACTCATAAGTGAGGAATTACTAAAAAAAAAATGAGCAGCCTCCAGATCTACCTCTATACATCGAACAATCTGAATAAACTCTAATTCCTCAATCATGCTAAATTTTGCAGATCACGTTTATCCAATTATCAAAAAAATACATTGCTGCTTAAATATGAATAATTTGTACATACTTTCTCTTCTTCCTCCAAGCCTTCTTCTTTCCTCCAGTGGCACGTCTCTTGTGCATAGAATCACGAGAGATACCTATACAATATCACAGTAAATTTCTCCATTAAATTCACTTCGCTATTCCAATTATACATCTTAAACAAACAAATTGCAGAATTAACAATATGAAATGATGAATAGATTCTATTACCCATTGTCGCCGGTGACGGAGGTCCTTAGGGTTTCGATGTTCACAAAGAGGGACGACGGCACTACAAGAGCTGGGTTTTATCAGCTTATAAATTTAAACCCTAGCTATTTCACAATTCCAATTTTGTCCTTCCTTATTGCCCTTTGAGTTAGACGACATCGTTTAACACAGTTTTTTTTAAAACATGTTGGTTCTTATAGTTTGGTTATTAAAATATGTAATTACATTTAAATTATAATTATGTTATGAGAAATAACCAAGTTATCTTTGTTTGGATGGTTGTTACGTATTGTTTCATAATGTATTGTATTATTTTAATAAATACAACGTTTCGATAGATTGTATTGTATTGTTTTAACGAATATAATGTTTGGATAGATTGTATTGTTCTTCATCCTTACGTACTGTCACAAATTCATTATTTGAATGATAAATCTAACTAGGAGAAAAATGAGGTACGAGTACATCTACTATGAACATATATGGTAAAAGATGAAATATAATTATTAAATAATAAAAGACAAAATGAGAAGATAAATCTTTTCGTTGTTAGCTAAGGATGAATTCAAACTACACAATACAATAAAATTTAAATAACGTCAAAACAAATTTTATATTTTTAGATACAATACAATACCATACTATACAACGGGTGAATTACTAATTAACTTTTGAGATTGTGCAAATTCTAAAATTCCAAGTTGAAAGCTTTGTTCCCTCTATTGGGCATCTTGAAAATGGGGTTTGCTGCAGTTAGTACCATTTCAATGGCTAATGTTTTTCTAAGAAGCTCTCATCATCATCAGAAAGATGTAATTTTGGGGTCTTGTATGAGAAAAGAAACATGGGGTTTTAATCTTTACTTGCCAAAGCTCAAGTACCAATCAAGAATCTCATTTTGCTGCAAGAATGAATCAATTGATTTCGAAGAAAGAACAAGTCCTAATGAGGTAAAGAATTCATGAACTTATTTCTTGTTTCTTCAATTAGCTGCTGCATATGCTTTGTTTAGTCCCAATTTGTGTAAATTGAAGTAAAGATTGGGTTGAAGTTTCCAACTTTGGAACTTGTCAAAGCATAAAAATGAAAAGTTCCCACTTAGTTATCTGATTTAGCTATTGCATATGCTTCATTTTGTTTGTTGTCATGTGATTAGGAGTTCACCGGTTTGAGGGGTAAGCCTCGGACCCATGCATAGCGGGAGCTTAGTGCAAGTTTGTGTAAATTTAAGTAAAAATTGGGTTGAGTGTCCAACTTTGGTACTTGTCAAAACGTAGAAAAGTGGCGAAAAAATCTATCAAGTTGCTGCAAATGCTTCATTTTGTAGCAATTTGTGTAAATTAAAGTAGAAATTGAGTAAAAGTTTCAAACTTTGGAACCCGTCTAAACGAAAAGAAGAAAAAAAGGTTCTAACTTTGGATGTTAAATGTCCTTTTGGATTGAATGGAAGATAGAAATTGGCATTATGCAAACTTGGATTTTGTTTTGAAATTTCAAATTTTAGGACAGTATGATCTAATTGTAGATATAAAGATGCTGGCTTGGGATTTTGATGTGGGAAATCTATTTTGTATTCAATTCTGGCTCGTATTGTTGTTTAAGAACTCATGAGTTTAAGAGATATGTGCCCGTTGCCTTGCAGAAAAGAAAGAATGAGTGAATCATATCTGAGGTTTTCAGTACTAAGAAATTAGATTTATGCTGCAATGTTAGATTAGTGATTAAAGAACTTGCTAGCAGTACAAGATTGAAGATACTCTCTACCTTCACGCTATTCACTCACTTTGTCAAATATATAAATCATACAAATTTATCTCGTTTTCCTACTTATAAGAAAAAGACTTTATCTGTATCTTTGTGCAAGTACTTTAACATGCACAGGTTGAGTGTGGAGTGGGATGATGACTTGAGAATTTCGAGTCTTCTGTATGGTGATAGGAGTAGAATATATCTGGACGGTTGTAGTGTGGTGGCCCCTTTACTCTTATGTTGTAAAAGGGAAGTGCATATTTGAGACATCTAGATGCTTTAAGAAATTGCTTCAGTGCCAGCAAGAAACTAGCACCACTATTGCTAGATTGGACAAGCAATTGTTGTTCCTTTATTCGTAATTCCTCCCATGGACCACATTAGGATCTTATGCACCTATAGCATTACTTTATGCTTAGGTTAGAACATTTAATGATATCATCACTAGTATTTAAATCAGCTATCAATTACAGATAGCTTGAAATCAATGGCATATCGGATACTGTAAGCTAAGTACCTAGGGGGAAGTGCATGAATGGACGTTGTTCAAACTAGCATATTGGAAGAACCATTAGCTAAAATGACCATAGGCCTCATGGGTGTCCAGATAGAGTCTTATTTTTCTCAATTTTGAAAGTGTTTATTAAAATTATCCATCTTTCCTTTTCTGAAATGAAGAAGGAAAACTGGAAAAAATTCAATGTGAAACACCACTATCATTTCCCTGTATAATTTGTTTGTGGATTGGAAAAAGTATCTTCATTCTGTTTTCCCAAGTTATTATATGAAGATTACACTGTAGATGCAGCTCACTTTGGACTAAAAACTAACAAGCGATATATCACGACAATCAATCAGTTGTTTATATCTAGCGGCATTTTGCCATTAGTTTACTCGTCCTTACCACCCTGTCCTCTAGAAAAGGGAAAGATTGAGAAGGTCTTTTCTTCAATTTTTCAATAATGACGTGTTTTGATTCCTTTTTAATAATTGGAAGCATTGTTAATGGTCAAGATTATTGTTGTTTGCATCCTTCATCTTGGTTACCTGATTTTCGGCTCAAAAGAATCTAGTACTCCCACCACCTTTTTTTTTCTTTAACACTTGCTGATGTATGACGCCTAACAGCTGAATAGCTCAGCATGGCTCAGCTTCATTAGACTTGAAGAACCTGTATGAGAAGCTATGCACCATGTCTATATTTAACTGGTTAGTGGTGGAAACTTGAGAGTCGCATGCTTCCAGTGATGGAGCGAAAAATTCGTCAGCAAGTGCTTCTTTATTTTTTAGCTATAGCAATCAGTCACTAAATTATGTTTGGTTACTTTCGATGACATTTACTCTGTGTGAATTGTTAAATATCTGAGTTTTTAACGCACAGTTTTCTTTTAGATGCATTGCTTAAAATTAGGCTGGTTTACTTTTATTGCATCTCGGTTACACAAGATATCTAGTTTTGAAGTTTTTGAAACTAACAATCTATTGAAAATGCAGGTCAAGAAAGAGATAGAGCAATGCTATGAATTAATACACAGGCTTGGTCGCGGTGTTGTGTATTTAGGATCTTCAAGGATGGGTCCTGGACATCCACACTACATAAAAACCTTTGAATTAGGGAACAAGGTTAGTCAACTTGCTCAAAGTTTGGGTGCAGTAATAGAAAAAGAAAGATGAAGTAGCTTATATAAAAAGGTACTCCCTCCATTTCGATTTTCTCTGATTTTGACTTACGCGGAGTTTTAAGAAAGTAAAAAAGGACTTTTGAATCATGTGGTCTTAAACTAAAGATATGTAGAATGTACCACGTCCTTTATTCTTGTGGTCTTAAACATGCCTAGTGGAAAGGGTAAATTAATGAGTTATCAAAAAAGAAAAGAGACAAACAAATTGAAACGGAGGAAATAATACTATTCGGAGAAGAATCTGTGACTATTATTTTCTAAATACTACTTGTTCGGTAGATTGCAACCCTCTTAGATTGTACGACGTGGTCCGGGGCTGGGCCAGGTTTAATGGATGCTGCCACTCAAGGTGCTCTACAAGCAGGGAAGCCCGTTGGCGGGTTCAAGATAGGTAAAGAAGCAGGGGAATGGACAGCTACAAATTTTCATCCATACTTACCATCAGAGAGTTATCTTACATGCAGGTAAGCATAACATCAAATGCATGGTTTTTCTTATATTCTTAGGGTCCGTTTGGTTGTAAGCTGGTAACCAAGCACCATACTTGGTGTGCCGAACTTTATACATAACAATTAAAATGCTACAAAACATGTCATTAGTTTCTTACACGAATAATTCACTTCGTGACCAGCAATCAAAGGGAGTCCCCTTATAGCTTCTTGAGTTCATCAACTGTTTTGTACTCAGGTTTTTCTCCGCAAGGAAACACGGGCTGGTGGATGCTGTTGTGCGATGCAGAAGCTCTGAAAGGACAGCTGTTGTCGCACTTCCTGGAGGAATTGGTACCCTCGACGAGGTTTTTGAGATCATGGCTTTGATTCAACTCGAGCGAATTGGCTCTGAACTTCCTGTTCCTTTGCTTCTAATGAACTATGATTCATTTTATACCAATTTGTTGGAGTTCCTCAATGATTGTGAGAAGTGGGGAACTGTCTCTAAAGGTGAAGTTGAATCATTATGGAAAATTTGTAACAATAACTCAGAAGCTTTGGATTATTTGGCTGAATTTTATGGTCTTTCTACTATAGAAACCAGTAGAAAAGATTCTGAATCATCAGCACATTTAAAAATTAACCATGGTTAATTCATATGTATTGTGACTTTAATCTTTAATTGATAAGGTTAAATTGTTTGGTTCAGTGTAAACATTTGGTGTCTATAAATTTTAGTATACATGATTTTTGAATACTTCGATTATTGTATTATTTAGTTGTAGTTACTGTTCAGAATGTTTGTTATTCTCTTTTTGGATTGTTTTACTTGAGCTGAAGGTCTACCGAAAATAACCTCTCTATATCTGAGGTAGGGGTAAAATCTATCGTATAAATATCAAGGTCATTTTGGTCTTTTAAGGATAATATCGAAGTATATTGGACTATATAGCTAAATACAAGTATAAAGTATTCCAAATCATATCCAAATTTCACATATATAAGGTAATGATGCGATTTTATTAAATCAGTTGTTACATAATAAGACATTTCGTTGATAAAGTTAACACGATACAATCAAAATGAACATTGTATTCACGATTGTGTAATCACATCAAACAACAAGAGGAGACACCTTCATTTGCTATCGCCGCGGTCGAGTTTCGACCGCGACGACGTTCTCGTGCCTCTGCCGCCACGGTGCATTCATATTTAGTATCATAATCTAAAAATTGGAATTTTTTCTTGGATCGTCGATTTAATTGAGGATTATTAATATCTCCATAATGAAGAAATCTACCATCTAATTGGCCTCCATTATATCCTAATTGTCTTCCATAATCAGATTGATTAACAAAAAGATTAGTTGAACATTCACCAAATTGAAACCAACATAATTCTGCTTTTTTCCCTGCTTTTGATAGCCTTTTTAGAAGTAATTTTGGATCCACATTTCCAGAAACTTCAATCATCCCATCTCCATTCATTCTAAAATTTGTGATACCTAAAACAAATTAAAGAAAAAAAAATCAAATAGAGACGAATTCAGAATTTAAATTCAGCATGTGTAATCCTTAAGTTGTTACCTCATGTACGATTTTGAGTGCGAGAGTCAAACTATCTAAATTTTTTTGAGAATCCAAACATAACATCTTTAAGTTTTTTCAAATAATTTTTTTAATATTTAGGAACATCAATAAAAGTATTATAACTCACTATTCAAATTTAACGGTTAATTTTAACTTGATGACATAAAAAATTATACAATATTAATGAAAAAAAATAAAATCCAAAAAGTATGCTATTCAAACTCACATATATTAACATAGAAAAAATAATAATTAAAAGTGCAAATGTATATACCATAAACATTTTTGAAGACTTTGGACACAGTTTTTTGCCATCCTGAAGTGCGATTGTTCACCCACAAAATGCAAGTCTGTTTTTAAAATAAAATAAAAACATTGAGAGAGTATAAAAAAAGAAGTATAATACATACATAATTAAATAAAAGAAAATGAACTTAAAATTTAGATAAAAATACCACAAATATAGTTTTTATGTGTGAAATACCAACAACAACAAAAAATATAATGTAATCTTATACGTAGGCTCTGAGAAGGTTAGGATTTATCCAGACCTTATTTCTACCTTTGTGAGGATAAACAGATTATTTTCATTTCGAACCTTTAACATCGTCAAAATAGGAAGATAAATAAATTTGTGTATACATACCATGAATGGATAACTTTGCATCATGAATTGATGTTCCAATGTAGAGAAGGACATTGTATTCATGTAAAACTTTGAAATGATGAATTATTATTTACTGTAAAACAATTAAAGAATATTGGAAGATATTTATAAGACAATAGAATTATCAATTATCATTCTTTATATGGAAACAAGATCCTCTTTATCCACAATAACTATAAAATTTCCAAGATTTCGTATAACATTTTGGTGTGGGAGTATAAAATCATTGGATGTTTAAAATTTACTAGCCAATTAATTAATATTCATGCCTCGTAAATCCATTAAAGAAATTAAACTTATCATCATGCCAAGAAATTAATCATTTTAAAGATTAGAGTCTGATCATGTTACTTCTTAAATAGGTAATAATACTCGCACTATGCATCCATGACATGCATGTGTATTTAGTATACACATTTTTCACAAAATTATGATTAAATAATATGTAATACGTAAAAAAATATTTTTAAAACAGTTTTTACCCTATGATAGAATCAAAATCTCCAAAAATATACTAAATTGCTCTTGTAGCTATTTTTGGGCTAATTTTTCTTCCCATTTCTTTTTGCGTTATACTATGGATTATTTTATTTCCATTTTAGTAGTGAGATAACTAATCTTCTTCAAAAAGAAAAAGATTTGTGTCATTTATTCATTATTGATAAAAAGAAATCATCGTTTAAGAAAATAAAAACATATCCAGAAGAATCTTCATATTAAAGAATTGGATTTGTAATTTATAATATCAAAAAAAAAATTTTAAAAAAAAATCTCCTCACTCTTAATATTTTGCAAAAGGATTTAATTTTTTATAATATTAACAACTTCATTTTTTTTTACTCTATAGGTATAGTATAACACATGATAATACTCTCAAAGTTTTTTCTCCATATAATTAGCACGTGAACCAAACGATTAAAATTGAAATTTTAAGGGAAACGAAAACGAAAGAGAAAAATTCTACAGTTAGTTATATTTAAATCCTCACATATATAATGGTGATTTTTTTTATACGAAACAATTGACGTGTGATGTATCATACAGTATATGTTTTGCATATAGACTTTTAGACCAAATAAATTTAACCCAAAACGATAAAAGGAAAAATTACAGAAATCTCACCTTTTAGTTTACTTATTATCATTATCCCCTATAAGTTTTACAAATTTTCAAAATCCCTCATTTTCGCGCATCAGATTAATGTATCTCGCGCATCAGATTAATGTATCAGCGCATCAGATTAGTGTATCTCGCGCATCAGATTAGTGTATCATGTATAAAATGTACATCTGATTAGTGTATCATGTATAAAATGTACATCTGATTAGTGTATCATGTATAAAATGTAATGTATCTTACTTAACGATTAATGTATCTCGCGCATTAGATTAATATATCAGCGCTTATATTATTGTATCCATTTGAGGGATTTTTGTAATTATAAATTTTTAAGAGATAAATTATAATTTTGCCTTAAAAGTATGTGATTTCTGCAATTTGCCCTAAAAATAATTCTAGTGATGAATAAATTCACATTTACAACAAATAAATACAATTAAATAAGAGAACGAACTACAAATATCAACAAGATTACTATATATAACTCTTCATATAATAACTTGCAAATTACAATAACTAATCAAAAGTATTGATAAAGAACATTATAATTTATAATAAAATAATTAATTAAAAAATTTGAGTTTAAGTTAGTGAAAAACTCAAGTCAGAAGCGCGGCCCTAAAAAGTGGGCTTTGCAACACATAAGTTCCAAATACAATCGAGCTCTCAATGCGGATACTGAATAAATGGATTTAATTTGAGTCTAGTTACATAGTATTGCAATTACTTATATGCCCTTCTGTAGAATCAGACTAATAAAACACCGGCGGCGGCGCAGCCATGGGATAATGTGGGTAGGGTGGCGGAGGCGGCGGAGGTAGGCCGTAGTATCCGCCGTGCTGGGGCAGAGCAAACCTGGAGTGATTGAAATTACGAAAAGGTCCTTGATTTGAGAATCCATTAATTGGGGTTTTTGGAGGTTGTGGAGGAAGAAACAAATTGCTTGAACATTGACCATATTGAATCCATTCTAATTCTGCAGATTTGCCAGATTTAGCAAGATTTTTCATTAGCAGAGTTGGATCTACAATCCCTGATACTGTCACTTTTCCACCTTCTGACAATTTGAATTGACGAACTCCTGCGTTTAACAATAACATATTCAGTATAATTTTATCAATAGTGATGTCTCACAAGGATAACCAATACGGAGTACTAATAAGAGGTTGAGAGTGAGCTAGCCTCGGCCTCTCTCACAACACTTGATTACTTACTAACATTAATTCTACTCTAATTTTTTATTTTTATATTTTGTCTATCTAAGGTTATTATTTTCAATAAGTTAAAGTTGTGTCATGTCCAGTCTAATAACCTTCCGTTCAAACTCTCACACTTCCTTATTGGCTCTTTCCCTCATTTTGTCTCCCATAAAAGTCATACTTCATTTTCACATGTCTAGACGTTAATGAAAGATAATCTCGCCGTTTTTCATATAATTTTTTTTCTAATTAATATGCTCATACATATATCTAAGCATTTTTCATCTCAACTATAATTGAAGTGAAATTTGATAATCTTAAAAATAAGATAAATTCGTGTTAAAACATTATTAGTGATATAAAGGTATACTTAATCTAGATCTAATTTAAAAATTAAGTATACCGTACCGTTAGTGCTTCTCAATACTCTGTTGACTGCCTTCTGCCAACCACTAGAACGAACTTTAATTTTAATTACACAAACCTGCAACAAAGAATCAAATAAAGTTTACATCAATCACATGCAATATTTTTCTACATGAAACATATAGTATCTATATTCCATGGATTCTTAATAGCGCATTTCTTGAGTGTATGATGATTTGAACTATGTTTGATATGTCGAGTAAACTTTGAGAAAGACAATACATAACATCTTATTCTCTTTGTAAAAATCCGAGTAATTCATGAGATATTTGAGATAACAATTGAATACTGGATGAAAGAAATTTACCATGAAAGCAAGATTGGATTCATTGGGGCGTGGAAATGGATCTGATGCAAAGCAATCACTTAAAAATCGAATGATAAATTTTAATGGCTTCATTGATCTTCTACTTTTTCTGATAATGTTCTGTTAATTTTAAGAGATTAATTAGCATAGTACTATTAGTATTACAATCTTATTTTAAGACAAGATTGAATGGAAAAGGAAATATTTGATTCTCTCTTTTAAAATTAATTATTTGTGTATCCTACAAAATTCTTTTAAGACACATTTCCATTTATACATTCCTTCAAATCTCTTTTCGATCATCTTCTTAATTGGAAATAGAAATATAGATATCTTCTTCTTTTTAATTCTTAAATGCTTTAGTTAATTTGGCATTATATGCTCACAAAATTAAAATAATTTTAAGGTAAGACGTGTGTATTATATATACATTCATAACTAAATATAGTATATATTCACTCTAATTTTTAAACACACTTCAATTTGTGTAAACACCAAATGCAAATAAGTATTTACCTAGCGTTACACTCAATTGTCCCGATTTTCTTAATCGAGGAACAAAGAGTACCACTTGGGTATATTAACGAGGTACTTTCTCAACATCATAAGCCTAAGAAACAATTCACCATGAAAATGGATTTGAACCTTCAAGGAGATAATTATAGTCCCTAGCAAAATTGTTTTGTATTAATAAAAGAGACACATCAAGAATCATCTCTTAAAGCAGGATAAAAGTAAGTCGATTACAATTTACAAAACTTGATAATCATATGCCAAAAGGTTGAGAACCACATTTTGTTGCATTTCTTCACTATCTAACCGGAGCCATGTCGACGATTTTTAAGTGACTGGCAGAAGAATGAAAAGGATTCCTTGAGCTCATTTGGTAGAGGTAGTGATAGAGGAGCAAGCACACCAAATTGCTGCCTACTATTGACATTCATGTGAGATGTAAGTGCTAATGCAGGTTGCTGCTTGTTAAGACCTTCGATGATGAACGAAAATGCCCCAAAGGTGAGACAACTCTGTAATAGGGCCTGAGGTGCACCTGAGAAACATCATTAACAAATAGAGATTAATTATAACTCTAGTTTACAGCAAGGGATGACAAATACTCTAGTGAAATCAATTGTAGATCCTTTGAATGAGGAGAGAAAAATGACTAGACAAGTTAAACGGGGATGAGGTTAAGAATTTCGAATACAGAAAAACCTTACAATGAGCAGCACTTCATGAACTTGCATATAATTTAACAAGAGGCAAGAACTCGAAGAAAACAAAGAAAGACGCTTCTATAAAGCAAAGAAGGAGAATTTAATTTCATAACTGAAACTTATGTGCCCTTCATGACATCATTGAAATACATGAATATCACCCAATCTAGCTATTTGCATTTTTTGAGCTTAATCATGGGTGTGATAATGACATGCTGGAATAAATCTACATATTGAAAGAAATAGTTGTATAATGTACACCCCCTCCCCCCTCTCCTGCTCATCTTTACTTTTTCACATTCTTGCCTTCATAATCTCTCAATTCGAACACATTTTTCCAATTCATTATGGGGGTGAGCCTGGTGATATCTTTATATCTATCAGATTCCCAGCTATTATTTGCAGCCCTAAAAGTTCTCCGCTTATGCAGTAAGTATTGGTATTTGTAGCTCTAGATGCCTAACTGTGCTCTTAAAAACTAAGTTAAGCACACTTCTCCATGACATACCCCATTCACCACTGTCCCTCCTAACCACCACACAACCTACCTGAAAACATCCTTAAATTTGTCATGTCAGTCACACATGCTACTTTCTCCGAGCCAATTTAGCTGTTGCCGCTAAGAAGGACCATAGGTTTGGGATTGATAATGGTAGTTAGAGAAGACACTAGGCTAACGACAATAATCGAAGAAGTTTACACCTTTTGCACTATTATCAAATGAATACAATTAGACTTCATTGCTTTATTCAGGTTTGAAGGAGCACCGAAACACAGCAAGCATGTATAACCATGATAGTATTTGTTTCTATCTGCACTTGTTTGGGACCTCTAATCATTTGAATCCACGCCTAGAATGGCAATTAAGAAGACTTCGAGGAATTGAGAATTAAAAAAGGAGGTATAGCCCTCATAATTATGGTATAAAGTTGGAAATGTTTGAAGTACCTGGAAAACTTAGGGCAAGACCAGTGCAACATCCAGCAACTCCAGCATTGATAACTGTAGAAAGAAGAGAAAGTCAATGGAAATAAAAGGTGTTTCAACATCTGGCTGTTCAAAGTGTGTGTCATACCATCATCTTTTCCCCGTAATCTCTTCAAGAAGCAGACAACTAAACTATGAACTCCAGATAAAACTGCAAAAGTCTAGACCACAGAAAGGAAAAATGAACCAAGTCACAATTTGACCGATCAAATGAGGGAAGCAGTAACAGTGGTTACACTGTAGTTTGCCAAAAATATCATTAAGGCATTGAGCAAGGATTGAAATACCTTTGCCGAAGCTCCTGCTTCCCCAAAGGATCCTTTAAAGCCTTTCTTCTTTATCAATCCTGAGCCTGCAACAGAACGTTGAGCAAAATTGAGTACATCACCAACTCATAAGGTTTCCCTTGCACTCAAAGAATTCCATTTGTGATCCCCAGAAGCTATTTAATCTTATAGAAGCACAGAACTGAAAGAAGGGCTCTCCGAAATGCATGGTCGACAGTAGCAACAGAAGGATGTTATTAGTTAAAAGAAATCTACATAAACCTAATTCTTAGAAAATATGGACTACACAAACAAACAGAAGAAATAACAAACAACTTCAAAATATAGGGCGGTTGACGCTCATTACACTTGGAGAAACTAGAGGTTACCATAAAAGGAAAACGCATAAGACAGATTTTGTAGCCGGTCATCAAATAAAGTAAAGGATGAAGAAGATACGAGAAATCAGTAGTCGAATTCAGAGCAGCCTTCACCTGTCACACTTATAATGTACTAAAATACACAACTATAGTCCATGTACGCCCTCCAACAATCATACAAGAGTGAGAAGCAAACCATCGCAATAGAGCCAAATACAATAATTTGCAAAAGCACAGATTCCGTCTCACGAGAGACTGTGACTCCAACAAACAAAATGCTGAAGGCGAACATAAAGACTGCTATATCAGGTTAGCTACAGCACTGCACAGGTAACAGGTTGATACACAATTCTACAATAAATATCTATAACTGGTACCAATATAGATTGTCAAATGCATAAAACAACAAAACGCAAGCTTCATATAACTCCGTAGAGAACAGAGTCCCGAAAATAACAATCAGAAGTAACTCATTTCAACTATTTCACAAAAAATCCAGCTGAACTAACAAACTGACCAAATTGCACCTATTAACGAGTCGATAATAGACAGATTGGCGGAGGAAAATGCATAAACAGTAAAAAAGATAAACATAGGTTTCAGATAACTCCGTAGAGAACACAGTCCCGAAAATAACAATCAGAAGTAACTCATTTCAGCTATTTCACAAAAAATCCAGCTGAACTAACAAACTAACCAAATAGCACCTATAAACGAGTCGATAATAGACAGATTAACGTTGAAAACTGCATAAACAATTACCGTATCCGAAAATGGAGCCCATGAAGGCTCCAGCAGCAGAGTCACCGGCGAATCGAAGGAGGCAGACAACAGGACTAGACGGAATCGCAGCGGTTAACGCATCAGAGGTGAATTGAGGATTCTGGCCGGGTGACGGGTTCTCCACCGGACTTGTTTCAACGTCGGAATCGGATTCAGAGTTCGGTGAGGTCGCCGGCGTCGCCATTCTCAATTTCCAAACGCTAAACCCTAAGTTTTTGTCAATATAAAAGTTCTAAGATATTTTTGCAGATTTCATTTTGGATAATACCAAATTGCTCTGTTAAACAGAGTGTCACTCCTAGAAACGACGCCGTTTAACTGCTATACTTGGGTCCCAAATGTAAAATGTGTACTACTTTGGAGTATATATCAATTTACGTGACACAATTTTTTCCGTCAGTTTCAAAATAATATCTTTCTTAAACTTATAGTAATATTTAGTACTCATAATATTTAACTCCAAATTTCTCAAAAGAAAAAAAAATTTAGCCAGAAAATTTGGTAAGAATGGTATTTTACCTTTTTAAATATTTTTATCCTTTTAATTTTAATACCTTTTAACTAAAAAATGGAAAAAAATCAGTTTGTTTTAAAGTAAAAAAAAATTATAGTTTTTTTTAATTTTCTGGCCATTTAGCACTTTTCTTTCTCAAAAACATCTTAACCTTGTATTTCATACTCAAGGTTAAAGAATTTAGTGGTCAGTGAAATATGTTGAAAACTATGAGGTCTTGCGTTTAACCTCAGTGAAAGTTAAAACATTAGGAGATTTCTTCACACATATTTAAAGTACAAACTTATTATTAATACATAAATGAACAAAGTTGCTCGATATTTCTATCAGAAATTTATTGGTTACATTACTACGAGACAAAATGGACGTCAAAAACTTGACGCAACTTTTATTTTGTTGCAGTTAATTACTTAAGCTATTTTTATAGCGGAAAAGTCACTCAAAGTTGCTACGTATCAAAAGTCACTCAATTTAGTTCCAGCTTCTAGCTAGCTCAATCAGTGAGCTGGAGTTCCATTCTTTCAATCTTTCCACCAGCGCTAAGTAAATCGCTCTTCGGATTGAGGTCCAATTCATCTCGTAGGCTTATTATAGAAAGTATGCATAAAGTTGAATGACTTTTTACGATACTTAGGTACACATTATGAAACATCAAGCATTATTATTAATAAGCTGAAGAAACAGCTCACAACAAACGTCAAATCTGGTCAATCAAGTCTCAAAAGAATGATGAAATCAATAAGAATACACTAAGGTGTGATTAAGATTAGAAAGTTTTGTCAGCAAAGTCCCGAGCAAGGTCTTCGCATAGTTCAATCAAACATGCCTCATATGTGTTCTTGATAAATGGCACCAAATTCTGCTCTCCATGATTGATCATCATCGTACTCAGAATGTTGGATGTTGTTGTCATTGTTTGCTACATCAGAGTCCTGCCTGTAAATTGGCGGTCTCAATGCTGCTTCTGGCAATCGGCTCTCAGCAAGATACTGTTTCATTGTTATCATCTCCATCTTATGTTTTCTCTTCAACTTCTCTATTTGCTTCTTCAATCTCTCATTCTCTTCCTTTGATTGTGTAAAGTTCTCCTGTAAAAAAGTAAAGAAATGTTTGATCAAAACAAATGAGTTACGTAGTGTGGTGTGTCCATGTTTAAATGCAAAATTACCTCAGCAAGTGAAGCTGTTTCCTCAGCTTCTCTCAACCTAACAAGAAGTTCTCCAGCAGCATGAACAGCTTCAGCAGTGTCTTTAAGTTGAACTCTCAGGCTTTTATTCTCCTTTTTCAGCATTTCCCTCTCTCTTTCCCTTTCCACTCTCAAAGCTGAGAGCTCCGCAGCAAGAGACTTGGCAAAACGAGCACCATGACCTTTCTTTCCTGCTTTTGCTGCAGCATTTTTCACATCTTGTATCCCTTGCAAGATCAACTTATGCTTCTCAGCTAAGTCATTGTACTTCTCCTGTAATTCTGCATAATGCTCAATTATTCTGGCTTGCCCAAAGACCGATCTTTTGAGGGCATCATCCAACTCATCTGTGCATTTCTTCTCCAACATTAATTCCATTGCCACCTTTTCTGCACGCTGGCGATAAGCCTCAAGATCAATTCTAAGCTCATCAGTTAGACAAATCCACTCACTCTCCATTTCAGTCCATCTTTCTCTTTCCTTCTCAAGTTCTTCACCAGAACCTGTAGCTGCATATACACCACTTTTTCTCAGCTGCATTGATTGTGCTAACAAAGAGGATCTGGTTCTTTCAATTGATTTATTTGTAGATGCTCCATCTAACTTCAATTGGGACCTTAGGCCTCCAATTTCTTTAAGTAGTGATTCTCTCTCAGCCATATCAAACAATTTTTTCCCACCACAGTTTTCCACATTTGCCAGAATTTCTTTAGTTTCATACTTCTCTCCTGCAGCTTCAGGCTCAGGACTTTCATCATCCCATTTCAGGAGCTGAAGCAAACCACAAGGCGCAAGTAAATAATAAGAAAAATGGGAAAAAGCTCAACTCCAACAAAAAAAAGCTAAAAACGGCACTCACCTTTGGGATGTTGGGTGATTGACTCCCATTCTGATAGATTATTGAAGCCGGATTCTCATTGTCGTGGAGATCAACGACATCCTCCTTGCCACAGTCAACTAGAGAACTCTGTTCTTTTATGCATTTACAGTGGGCTAGCTGCAAGGACAAGATTCGTAATAGATGTCAAACTTTAGGTGATTTTGTGTCATATTGAAACAAATTACTATCGTGAAAGAACTCTTACTCGTTGGTTTAGCTGCTCAAGTTTGTCTGCTTGATCCTTGCATATACTTTCAAGCTGCTTCTCTCTCTCTAGAGCTTGGAACAAAACTTTCTCCGAATCCTGCCAAAGAAGGTAGAATAACATTTAACTTAAACATTCACAATGAGCTAGTTATTAAAAGAGAGTCAAGCAACTCATTTCCATACTTACTTGTTCCGTACTTGCCCCTTCCATGGGGACCATCCATGTCCCAGTGCTATCCTTAACAACACTAGAGGAAGTTGCTTTTATCTTGCACTTTGGGCACAGGAATGAAGTGGCTACAAAAGGAGAAGTTTGTCCTTCTTCGGATGATGTTTGGATAGAAGCATTGGCCTTATCATTTGACATTGGGCTTGGGTTCACTGCCAAATGTTCAAAAGAGAAGGAAACTAAAGATTTATTTGATGCGGAATTCCTTTGGTGATAATCGATGATCTCTAGTCCTCTATGTAGACTGGCAGCCAAGGATTCAGTTGGCCCAGGAAATATTCTGCTGGACCTCAAAGAAGACTGGACAGGGTCTTGTTTCTGTGGTAGGGAAGGCAATTCAGAACTTTTGGAGGAACATTGAATATTATCTTCACTGGAGATAATTAAGCTCTTCCTCTGCATGTTCCGAAACTTTGGGGACTCAGATAACACCGGACCCGGAAGATCAGCAGAATGGCGAGATGGGCCGATTGAGATGCTGCTACAGTATTCAGGCTGCATTGTTTCCATCTCTTGGTCAGCATCATCAAGGGTCTCCTCCAGTATCTCTTCTGAGTTAATATCTTCACCTTCACTTTCTTCTGAACAGCTGAGATAGTGTTCACTTTCTCCAGATGAATACTTGAGAGAGTTTGAGTTATTTCCACGTGAACCACGTAAGTTATTGATCTGGAGCTGTAGTTCTTTTATATCATCCTCATTTATGTGAACCTCTTCTTCTTCACGCTCATTATCTATGTTAGGTAAGATCAGTGAACGGTTAAGGCTCACTCTCAACTGATTCAAGCTTTCACGTACATTTGGTCCTCTGAAGGATCCATAGTTGCTTCCGACTGAAATGCTTGCACTTGACCGAGCTCTTATAAGCTCTTCCTGTAAGCAATAAAGTCAGATACAGTTTATGTTCTAGAGGAATCGGATGAGCAGCTGCCCCCCAGTGAGACAAGTGAAAGTACCTTCAATTGGCGAATCTGATCACTCAGGCCATTAACATCGTCTTCTGTTATTTCATTTACCAATGGCTCATTTGGTATGAGTTTCACCCGTTTCCCAAATCTCAGAGTGCTTACTGTTTCACTATTATGCCTGCATAAATGTTCCTCAAATTAGTGACATTTAAAAGATTTTAACCATCTAATGCGCTAGTTTCATGCACGTCATAGGTAACAGAATTTCTGTAATATTGAAAAGCATGAAGCATCTCTGTAATATTTATACAGAAAAACAAAGTGAGTTGAAAAGGGAAATACTTGTTTTCTGGGCTGATAGCACATATGACGGAGAGTTTAGCATTCCCTCCAAGTGATTCTCTCATTAAATGAGTCAAAGTGGAACTGCTGTACGAAACATCCTCAAGTTTCCTGGACTGACTCCTTTCAGAGAGGACATTAACCAAATGCCTGCATAAATTTATGAACAGACTATTAACTCTATCCTTAGAGTCACTTATCAAGTCCTCTGCCTACACTTTTGGCTTAGCATACAGCATGAAAACATCACTTTGAGAATGCAAACATTTTGAAACTTAAGGCAATAATGTTGGCCTATAATATGTAAGAAAGTTTGAGTGCAAAGACAATAAACATCAAATGATATTTTAAGTCAACAGCCACAACATGCAAGAACAAACAGTAAAATGTATGTATAAACCATACCCGAGCAGTGATGTGGACTTCTTTACATACTTCCCCTCCTTAACAAACTGTTTACCGGCATCATCAGGTATATTTTTGTCAAATCCAGCAAGATCAACAAGGCTCATTCTGCTCATCTTTGAGCTACCAAAACACGTTGATGAGGACTCCTGAAGCAATATTGTTTTATTAGACACTTGAAAAGATTAAAGGTCTTCAACTATGAAGATAAAATTTTAGAGTGAGAAATTAGAAGGTAATATGAATTCCGGGGTTCGAAAAGAAGATGAATGTATAAAATTTCTTCCTGACAAAACACACAAGAAACCGAATTTCGTTGTTGGAAGATACCTTGCACCAGGACTCAATGACGCAGGTAAAAACAATATGGGACCTAGAACTCTTCGAATTGATGCTCGTTGATCCAACTTTTCTACTTGAAAGGCCCTACAATTCAAATGCAAAAGAATAAGAAACAATAAGACAAGTGAAAGCTAAAAAAAGCATTCTGACAGAACTACAAAAAAGTTCAAAGTATTATGATAGGAAAAGCGCTTGTGCACCTTAATCAACATTTGGGATACGTCCTCGTAGGTAGACACATATTCCTCAGTTATGTTCTCAACATAGAATCCAACTCTTGGATCATCCATTATCTGGAATAACCAAAAAGGAAGAATCTTCAGCATTCTATTTTTCATAAAGTGAATAGGGGCTAGAACAATATTGTGCTCCAAGATTTGCAACTAACCTTTAAGTTTCTCTGTGTAGGATCAAGTAGATCCCCGATGTGTTCATCATATATCTGGAAAGAAGAAGTGTGACATGATTGGACTTGGCATAAGTATGCATCATATGTGAGCAAGGGTAAATATTTAAAATGCATACCTCTAGGAACGAGCAACGACACTGGTAATTTATCTGTTTACCTTCAGAGTTCTCTTGCTCCTAATCAATCAAGGAAATTATCTAAATATCAGAAATGTCTCGACAGTCTTTAGTTCTAATTTTTGACTGGAGAAGGAACTTACTTTTTGTATACTAGAAAACAACATCTGGAAAATGCGCGGCACAATGCCTTGAAGACCATTAGGTGATGGAACTTCAACAATGGAACTAGGAGGTCCCCACATTGTATAAGTCTTGCCACTTCCGGTCTATTCACCAAAAGAATCACTTCAGCCATCAGATACAGATTTATTGTGACACAATGAAAATGAAACATTACAAGTAAAACTAACCTGTCCATAAGCTAAGAGAGAAGTGTTGTAACCTGCCAATGCATCCTTAACTAAAGGGGCACCAACCGATTGAAATATGTCATCCTGTTATCATAAGAAAAAACAGCTTAAAAAAGAAAAAATCCTCTATTACTGGAACCTCTTAACATCAGCATTCAGCAAAATCAAATCCCTCCTTAATCAAAACAAATATACCTCTATCCCAAACTAATAGGAGGTGGCTGTACATTTACCATCTATTCAGACCCATGTCGTTTAAATATTGGCAACAAGTGTATCCCTTCATGGTAAATTAGTGCTTATCTAAAACCAGAGGGTCTACATTTCAAACTTACCTCTATTTGATCTAATGTGAGTGCAACACCAACTAAATTAATTCTAACAAGTCACTATAGCCTATATGTTCTTCCATTGTTCAACTCTTAACTTAGTCCTTTCCTTAGTTACGAACATCAGAAACTAAAATGAAAAGGATTGTGGACACCAAAAGAACTAAGCACCATCTAAAAACACAATTAATTCAAAAAAACTTGAAAAGGCTGAAACTTGGGAGTTAAAATTACCAACCTGATTTGAACTCGAACCAAAAACCATGTCAAAGTTAAACTTTCTATCAGCAACACACACTGAGGTATCAGAAGCTTTGCGAACCGCTTGGGTTCCACTCTCAATACCATTAGCAGGTCTAATCCTTGCAACAACCTGGCAAACACCCAGCACATACAGATCATTATAGCTCAAAAAGCACAACAAAAATGGAAGAAATTTAGCAATACAAGGGATCCATAAAATCCTATTAAAATCTCAATAAATACTAGATTTGAACCCATAATTTTAACAGTATTAGTTTAAATCCTGAATTCACCTCTTTCCTCGAACACCAAACTAAAATCAGCAAGGATTTATCATTTTACCTTAACTGATGGATCAGGAGCTTCTGATGTTTGTTCCGGTGCAACAGATCTGGTGAGTTCTCCCGATACATCACTATCAATCGTCTTCAAGACGGGTTTTTTAAGTATCGAACTTGTAGGTAACAACGGTGGATCACTGATCTGAATGTTGGGATCTATAGGAGCAACATTTTCACTGTTCATTTTATGCTTAAATCGGCTTGAACTCAACTTTTTCTTAGTTGAAACTGATTTTGGAAGTAGATTTCGGAACGAAGAGGCAGAAATGTTGCCTAAGAATCTGTTTTCTGACATTTTTGAACTAAAAAAGAGCGTGATTTTGACGGCGGACGGCGGAGGAGGAGAACGAGAAAAATGGAGAGGAAGAATTTGAATGATGAGATTTGGGGAATTTGAGAGACGTTAAAAGATGTAGTATATTGTGAAGAAATATGACCGTTACTTGATTGAGATTTTAAATGTTCAAATTGAGATATGAAATTGACCAATTTATCCTCTTAATTACTCTATATTTTCAATTGTAGGATTTTGTTTTGGGCCTTATATAGATGTTGGGCCAAGACCTATGTAAAGTAAGGCCCTCTAAGACTTGATGGACTTAGAAATAGCGTTAACTGACCACTTTTTGGTTTGTTTTTAAAAATAGCCAATGTCATCGAGTTTAAGTTTCCATGACAATGTCTCGGAGTTTCATGTGGGTTGTGGGGCTTAAAAACTCCATGATAGTGGCTATTTTTTAATTGTAAAGACGAAAAAGTTGTTGTTTGTGAAATTTACGGAATTTGGAGGGAGAATTGCACAAATAGACATTTTAGGACCTCTATTTAAGGAATAGTCGAAGTATATAAAGTCTTAAAATTTAGCTGTTTAGAATCAAACTATAGACCTTCATGTTTGAAGTTTCAATTACTAATATGATGTTTGAATGCAGAGTCAGGTTTTGTCGGTTCGAAACTTTAAATTAAAAGGTCTGAAGAAGAAAAAATAACAGTAGAAGCGATTTGAACTTTCTATTTGAGCGACCGATTGATGAATTAAATTAAATCAACATCATATGAAGCATACAATATTGTTGAGTTGGGTAATAAGTAGATGATGCAAAGATAAATTACAATTAGCAATTATAATTCAAATATCATTTTAATTTTACTCCAAGACATAATACTTTATTTACACATGTGCTAGTGTATGCTAAATTGCTAATGACATTAATAATTAGAGAAAGATAGATAATTATGGGGGATAATGTTGGTTGGGGGTTGTAATTGATTAGGGGTGGGGTGGGGGGTTGAGGGGTAACAAAGTCAAAATTGCACCATTTTAAATAGCGTACCTAACAGTGGCACTACACAATGAAATAGCAAGTGTCAAACATACTTTATGGATAAGTGAAGTCATCAAATTGGGCACTTTATAGAGAAGTATCAAGAACTAATTCAAATTCAAATAATATATTATTTCATCATCTTGGGGTATGAAAACGAAATTTTTAATTAAAAGATAGATGAAATTTATTTGTTTGATCACAACATTTTTTAATAGTAAAGTATTGAGATCATTTTAATTATAATCATCCGTTTTTCAATATCTACTGACCTAGTTAACATGATTTCATTTTCCATATTGATCACTAAAGGAGAAATGTTTTGGAGCTGCAATCAGAAACCTCTAATTAAAGGTGGTTAAAATTTAAATACAAGATTATACTAATTAATTTCCTTTGTGTTAACCTTAATTTCAAACTAAAGACAAATTGTTAAAGTCGGAAAAAGTGATAATAGTTTTGAATGGGACATAATCATATGGGGAAAAAGAAAAATAATAATGGGAAAATACTTTCAACTTTAAAAAAAATAATATCTCCTCACCGTAATTTCTCACTCATCTTACTTTAATTTACCAAGAAAATTACAGATATATATCGTTCGATAATTAATTTATTAATATGGTCAAAATATATATAACTTATACATTAATCATGTATATAGTACATGTATATTTAGTAATAAACATATAAATCTATATATTTTATATAATTTTTTATAAACTAGTTGATCAAAATATTCAGAATCGTAATTCTAAAACAAATAACCGTTGAAAAATTCTAGAAAAGATGAAGAAGAACAAGAATATATGAGCAAAAAAGTCCAATTTGATCTTTAGATGATTTTATATAAAATTCAAGGGGACCAATAAATTTAATAAAAAGATCCAACTTTTGGTGACCCCATATTATATATCACTTTAACTTTTAGCTTTTGGATTATTGGGGTAGTAGGCCTAATACTTTGAATTATGTGGCAAATTATACTAAACAAAAAATAGTTTTAAAAAAGATGGTATGCTCTTAATGAATAAAAAAACCTCAATTAGCGGAGAAACTATGATATTTTTTCATAGGGCTCCACCAAAAGGAACAGGTTTTTCGTGTTAGATTTTTCATGTATTTCGTATTCACTTTTAATATTAGTCAAATTTTTAGTTAGAGTTATGATTATAAATTTGTTAGTTTTTTGAGTTTCGAAATTTGAATATAGTAATTTTTGTAGATGTTGAATCAAAATTTTAATATAAATATAGAGTTTGAGTTAAGATCATTAAATTTTGTCAAACATAAACTATTCGTGTAGTGCCCCTTTTTATTTTATTGTCTGATTAATTCTAATTCACTTTAAGAAGTGAAGTACTTTAGTAAATAAAATGATATTCATAATAAATAATTTTAAAGTTGTGTTTCAAATATATATTCTACTTGAATTTATTCTTTTTGAATTTTGCGAGTGAATGAATTTCTAAATGCGGATTTTCAAAATTTAATCTACCGTCTATAACTAAACAAATATTTAAAAATAATTTTTTAAAATCAAATTTAATTAAAATATTATTTTATCTCAAACTTTGGTGGTCATGATTTGAAAAAAATACAAGTTTTATAAAAACATAGAATATGGTCACCCGTGACGTTTTTTTCCTTTTTTTTTTTTTGAACCTTATCCTTTTGTCTTTTTTTCTACACCAAAAAGTGTCATACAAAAAATAAGTCATATGGAAACGTCATAATTTTTGACGAAAAAAATATTAAAGGGAGAAACTTTGGCTACATTTTCGTATTCTTGTGCTAATTTTTTCTACGTCCATATTTATTGAAAATTGTTGTTTCAAGATTCCTCTTCCAATGTTCATTTTTTTGGGTTGATATATTAAAATTAATTGATGTTTACAAAGTTTTTAAAGTTTAGTCTATCTTAGATGAATGTGAATTTTGAGTAGTTAAAATTTTGAATGTAGTTATCTTAAGTCGACTCATGGAAGAAAGTATAACGTATGTAAAGTGTGAGAATATTCGTAAAGTAATTGTAGACTTGAATTTACTTATTTCATTGAATTCAATAGTTTTGACATCAATTTTGTATTTATGCTAAATGTTTATCAAAGTTCAAATCTTATATGTGTTTTGATTACGTTTTAAGCTTTTCAGCAAATTTTATTTAGATATTCAAACTACAAATTATTTCAATTGAACATCTGAACACATGAACACATGTTTCTATAAAACATTCTTTGTTTAAATTTTGATAAAAACTTTCGTGTGTGGTCTCAATAAGTCATAAAATCTCTAACTTGTTCCAAATTGAAGTTGATATACATAATTAACGAAATAACATAGTCTATATAGAGTTATAGACGTCTGAGAACACATACAATATTTTTGTTCAAACTTTAAACTAAAAGAGTATCTAAATGAAATTTACCTACAAATTTAATTTTATAGCATTTCACAAACTCATTTTTAAACTTCCATCATTTTTACAAAAGATCTTCGTTTTCACCCATAAAAAATAAGAAAATATCATTCAAGAGATTGTTTTCACAATTTAAAAAGTTATCGATATATTAAGCATGATTAATCAATATAGCAACAACATATCTAAGGAAACTCTATTATCAAATACATAAATATTATTTTCGATAAATCCTCGATAATAGTAAGATGTAATTTGTCACATCCCAAGAAATTTGCAGGTATTAGACACGCTCCAATGTGCAGACACCAACTGTTTAAACGCACTAAAAAGTCCATTCATTGATTGGAGTAGTGAGCCAATGGCAATGGGTCGGCGTCTACTGTGGGGTATATTACTTAAACTTTTTGTATTAAAAAATGCAAAACAAATCTTAATACTAATCTACAAAAAATAGTATAAAATTCCAACAGATAGTACAAAATTAGAGCACAAATATTAAGGGGACTTTCTGACAAACTTCCAAATCCACTACCATCATTCTTGTTGATTTTATTCTCTGCAAATCTCAATTATTCTTCTCCTTTGCTTCGTTTTTTGAGTTGGGTTTTCTTCATTTTCCATAAAAGTTTACTCTTTTGGATAGTTTTTTGGCTTAATAATCAGAGACTCAATCTGTAAGTAAGAATTGGGTTCATGGACTTTTAGTTGTTTGTGTTGTTATTCTTTGACTTTGTTTTGGTTTTTGCTCAATTCTTGATTTTGCACTTGTTTTGTGTATGTGTCGAGACTGTTTTCTGTTCTTGATTTTGAGGTAAGTTTTGTGTGTGTTTTGTCTTGAAGGGGAAAAGGGGTTAAAGATTGTAGCTTTGTTCATGTAGATTTGGTGCTGGATTTAAGTTGAATAGTTGAGGAGAAAGGTAAAGATTGTAGCTTTATGCATTCTCATGGGTGCTGGATAGTTAAACACTTGTAGGTTTATTTATTTTATCTTTGGTGTCTGAGTTTAGTTTTAACCCTTTGGGAGGAAGTTGAAGATTGTAGCTTTATTTGCTTCTCTGAGGTGCTGGATAGTTAGTACTTTATGGGGTTCTATTTGTAGGTTTATTTATTTTATCTTTGGTGTCTGAGTAAGTTAAACACTTTGGGAGGATTGGAAGTTAAAGATTGTATCTTTATTTGCTTCTCAGAGGTGCTGGATAGTTAGTACTTTATGGGTTATGTTTATTTTTAGGATCAGAGTAGTGTGATTTGTTACTTTAAGGTGGGAACTTGAGTTTTGAAGTGATTCTTTTTGGTGTGTTTTGGGGTTTTGTCTCTCCTTCCTTTTAGCTTTTTTCAGTTTGGTATGAGTAAAGCTGAATTCTTTTTAAAGTTGGGAATAATTGATTGAGTTAACTAGTTGACTAGATTCTGAGTTTGTGCTTGTTGATGAGCTTTTGCTCTTGAAGGGTAGACTTGGAGCAATGGTAAAGTCGTATCCGTGTGACCTATAGGTCATGTGTTCGAGTGGTGGAATCAACCAATGATGCTTGTATCAGGGTAGACGGCCTACGTCACTTGGCTTCTTTTTTTTAGGAGCTTATGGTTTTGGTTATATGGTATTAAGTATGATTGTGTTGATTCTTTAGCATAATTTCGGTATATTTCACAATTTTGACTGTTTCTGCCCATTCTATGCTATATTATCCTTCATCTTAAAATTAATTAACATGTTGCTCCAATCTCAATCTTTCACTTTAGGGTTATTTTTGTTCTATTCGAGGAAAAAGATTGCATTTTTGTTTCCATTTACTTCTTTCGGTTATGAATTGTACCTGTGTGGAATTCTTCTTCTTCTTTACATGATCTTGTTGTTATCTTTGATCCTTTATTTGCCATGCTATCATTTATGAGCTCTGAATTCTTGTCACTTGGTCCAAATATGTATCTGAGTTAGGTTAACGAGTTTATTCGTTAAGGTTTTCACTTTAAATAAAGGTTCTAGTTCTTGTTTGATGGAGCATGTTACACAATAGGTGAATTCCACGTTGAAATAGGAGAGGAAAGTTTAAGAGCTTTATAAGGTATAACACAAGTTCATGTGATACGCACACTTTTTGGCTCGATGATTGCATAGCCCAAGGGACAAATCCATGAGGTATGTTGGGTCAAAGTGGACAGTACGTATCATGGGTTTGGGCTGTGACATATAGTGTGGAGAGACCATCCGTGGGGAACTCCAGTATAGTTGTTGTGTGCTCCAAAACAAGTTTGTGTTAAAAACATATATATTTCTACTCCTTCAATTACTAGTCGTTCCTCTGTTATAAGCTATTTAATTTGTGGAGATCATTCAGTTTTTGCTCATAGCTATGTGTTCAGTTTTAGCCGATGTGATATCTGATATTGATTTTATCCTTCGATTTTCTCAGGTTCTATTTGTGGTCAGCTTCATGGATTCTCCACAGTCTGTTGTGTCACCATTTAAGGGTTCCTCTGTTTTCGCGGACTCTGAGAAGCAAAACAATGAATTTTTCAGCAAGAACCCTTCTGGCCTATCCCGGGGAATTTCTGCTCATAGAGAGGAGGCCGAAGTCTGCAACATGGAGGACTTCATTGGTGTTCTCGACGTGTACGTACATCAGGCTAGAGATATCCACAACATCTGCATTTACCATAAACAAGATGTTTATGCAAAACTTTGCCTTACAAGTGATCCTGAAAGTGCAGTCTCCACTCAAACCATTAATGGTGGTGGGAGAAGTCCAGTCTTCAATGAAAATATAAAGCTCAATGTTCGTACGATAAAATGTTCTGTTAAATGTGAGATATGGATGATGAGCAGGGTGAGGAATTATTTGGAAGACCAATTGTTGGGATTTGCACTAGTCCCCCTATCTGAAATCTTCATGAAAAATGGAAAGCTAGAAAAAGAGTTCTCTCTTTCGTCGACTGATCTCTTTCACTCCCCAGCAGGATTTGTGCACTTGTCCCTTTCCTACAATGGAACTTCACCTGAAGTTATTGAAATTTCTGCATTTCCCATATCAGAAACTGATGCATCTCGGACAGACAGCGAAGCACGTGAGTCCCTTCCAAATGAGTTTGACAAAATTGAGTTCCCAGATCCTAAGATTGTAAATGAGAATAATCTTATGGTATCCGAGTACTTCAATATGCCAGGCAGTAATCCAGATTCTCAAAGCTCGGATAGCTTGGTCTCTTCTGATACAGAAAACCAGCTCAGTCCAGAAGTCGATGTCCATATGGAAAATGTTCCAAGTGAGGTTGCTAATTTCCACCAATATCCAAAGCGTGATTCGCCTCCCAGCAGCATATCAACCATCGAATCTCCAACAGCTTTGCATCCCGCAAGCTCTCAGTCCTCCGAGACCCAAGGAGCTTCCAAGTCTCCAGGGGAAGAATATGCATCAGCTTCTAAAGAATGTCCCACAGGTAAAAATAATTTTGGAAATGCTGAGAGCAACATATCAGAAAGCAAGCCTGCCAGTGCATTTCCAAAGCCAGTGGTCATTGAGCCAGAGCAAAAGGTTGTGCAACAGGATATTGTGGATATGTACATGAAAAGTATGCAGCAATTTACTGAGTCACTGGCAAAGATGAAGCTTCCACTGGACATCGAAAATGGGACAACCAGTTCTGATAATTCAAGTTCAGATCAGACATCGCAAACACCCAAGAGCACTAGTTCACGGGTGTTCTATGGCAGCAGAGCTTTCTTCTAAGCTTTTGTGAATGGTTCTCGAATGACCTATAGCGCGATTAGGAGCAAGTCTAAAAGGATAAGTGAACACTTGAGGATTTTATGAATGTGGTGTTTATCCATTTTATCTTGTGAATGCTTAAAATGCTCTGAACTAATCAACTTTTGTCTGTTGAAGACTTGTTTTGTAGTTAATTAGAACTTTGTGCTTAATTTATGCTCAGCATTTCCTTTGGAATAATTTTGAATATGTGCTGTGCTATTTCTTCCATAGTGTACTACATCACTCCAGTCTAGAGACAACAAACATCCCCCTCCCCCCCTCCCGGCCTTGTCGTGCCTGCCTTCCATGCCATTGTCTGATATTAGTTTCTGTAACAGGTAATCAGCTCGAGTTCGATGAAGAAAAATGTTGTTGTAGGCTGATTGTCAACAAAAGAAACACTGTTCTTTTATAAGATATGAAACTTACATGAATAGCGTTTCTACTTTCATCCACTCACTTTGAACCTTTAACACAACTAGCCACACATTTCAGAAAAATAACTTGAAAGAGTCTTAGTAAAAGTTCACATACATAAAGAAGAAAGCTCTCAAACTAAAGAGCATACACATGCTTCATTGAACCAGGGGTGGATTCAAAAGAAGTCATAGAAGAAGGAGAAATGTCTTCTTGATCATTCACAATTTCTTCGATTATCTCCAAAACCTCTGTCATAGTAGGTCGTTCCTCTGGCAAACGATCCACACACTTGAGTGCAACGTTTAGTAGAGGGAAAGCATACATTTCATAGTTGGCAACTTCACTATCAAACACTTCTCCAGTCCATTCTTCCCTCACTATAGATTTCACCCATTTGACAAGGTCTAGTCCTGTCTTCTCCACAACTTTACCGGTTAGCAGTTCCAGCAGAATCACCCCGAAGCTATAGACATCAGTTTCTTCTGTCAACGTTTTCTCAGGGGCTGTATAACCATTGTCTTTATAGAGGCAACCTTTGTCAGGGTTTAGAAATTTGTAATATCCATACTCACTTATCAATGGCTCCCCGTTTTCGTTTAATAGAATGTTTGATGGCTTAATGTTACCATGAGGAGTGACATTGCCTTTCTTTGAACTTCTGTATATGTACGCGAAACCTCTTGCTATGCCAACTGCAATCGACAGCCTTAAGTTCCACGGGAAGTTCCATTTCCCCTCTGCATAATCTGCAACAATAAACAACAACAGTATGATATAAAATTCTGAATTACAAGATGAGAAATTTGAAGTTCTTGACTACTTACTTTCGAAAAGTGTTAGTAGACTTCCACTGTTCTGATATTTGTAGATGAGCATTTTTTCATCATTGCTAGAGTAATAAGCAACAAGTGGAAGTACATTTTGATGCTTCAAGTTCCCTATCTTTTTCATCGTTCGCGAGAACTCCTTGAACCCCACTTGTAGTTTCTTCAGTCTCTTGACAGCAAACACACCACTTCTACTGATATGAACCTTATAAAGGCTGCTGCAAATGCCTTGTTTTGTTAAGTTAGCAGTTGCTTCAAGAAGATCGTCCATCGTAAACTTCTCAACATCTTCCATGAAGAAGTAAAGTTCTGAGCTTTTCTCTTCAGTGTTACACGTTCCATCCACAACTTCATCTAAGGGAGTTTTTCGAGGAGACGGGTAATCAACTACTTCCTTTATAACCTCCTTTTCCTTAGTTGTCCCAACACATCTCATATACAAGAATACTAAAACTACAAACACAATCACAATTCCAAGAGATATGAGGACCCAAACCATCAGACCTACATGATGATTCTTTGTCTTCTTATCATCACTTACTGTAGTTGAAGATGAAGATGAAGATTCTTTAATTGTTACACGTCTCAACGCGTGTAGACTTGTTATATGTTGTGAGTAAGTGAAATTGTTCTTAGAAATGTTAAGTTTTTTCAGATTCTTGATCCTTGTCAATGACTGCATTAGTACTACTGAGTTTCCACTAAGAAAGTTGCTGCTTAGATCAAGAACAGTTAAACTTTTACACGATGATATCGATTCAGGAACTGTTCCCTCAATCTTATTCCTAGCTAAGCTAAGAACTCTCAAGTTTGAGAGTTTACAGAGTGACTCTGCATCAATTACACCACTAAGATTCATGTTCTCGAGTCTTATTTCTATGACTTCACCGGAACGTAAATCACACTTAACACCATGTAACTTGTAGTAACAAGGGTAAGAAAGCAAAGCATTTCGATCAACGCTTAGTACATTGTTTGGATCAATAGCAACAAGAAAATTGATAAATGATTTGGATTCGATAAACTCGCCTCCATTACAGAATCTGATAAAAAGAAGAGAAAGTAAAACACTTACAATGAACTTGAGAAGATTGTCCATCTATTTAGCTAGATGAAATGTTGTTGTTTGACAGTGTACAAGGTTACTAAGTGTGTTAACATGATTTCACAACATAGTATTATCCATTTTTTTTGGCATTTTCTTGTCTTTGTGACCTTGTTTTTGTTCATAGTTTCCAATGTTTTCATGTTTTGACTTGATCTCTAATCTACCTTGTAATATTCATATTCATACTATAGTAACTAGGAATTGGACAAAGATCATATCTTTTATGAATATTACAAAGTTGTGGTGTCTTTACTGTTGGAGCTTACCTATAAGTTCGAAAATTCTTCTAGTTAGAATGGATTGGTCGTACGTATCCAATCAATAATTGTTTATGACTGAATTGCTATTCACTTGGTTTTGTGGTACAGGAAAATGTTTCAAGAATATGAATATCTAATAAGTTGATCGGACTCGGTGTGCGGGTGACTGATATGGGTACGGATCTAGAGGTTGGATCCTTCATGAGTTTTAAGATTTGGCGGGATGGATATGGGTGCAGGGATTCGGCTTAAAAATAGTTCAAATATTTAAAAATAGAGTTGTTTGTTTAAATTATGAGACGGTATGCAAGGTATTTCATCAAGGAGAAAATATTGATCAAGATGAGAGTTAGAAGAAGGAGATGAAATGACTGACGTAGAAATTTCTATATACAAGTTATATGATCTTCTTCAATTTCACCTTAGCTTTTACATTGTATAATGTATGTCCCGAATTTCCATGTCAATTTTGATCGAAGTACCCAAAATCGATTGACCTAATCCAATATGGATCTCACACTCATACTATACCATGTCGATACGCGTGCGTCACGATTAGGCATCCAAAAGCTATTACTTATCTTTCTAACAAAATAAGATATATTATCATACAACCCATCCTCAACGGTAAGCGTCCACACCATTCGACTAGGAAATCACGGGTTCAGATCATGTAAATAGACTCTCACACAAATACAAAACAATGTTTCATTCAATAGAACCCAATATGATTTGACCCTTCCATAGACCACACAAATAATGGGAGTTTAGAGCACCGAGTTGTGCTTACAATAGATGTAGTTTGTCTAAAGCTTTAATACAAATCAAAATTGACCCCTTCATTTAACGCACCTCTATTTTACAGGGCAACGTTTTATATATCAAATTTATTTTATTTTAGATATGTCTAATACAGATCATTTTCGTATTTGACCACTTTCCTTAGATAAAAGATTTTTAACAAATTTAACCGCTGATTACTTCGGATTAACTTGTCATCCATATATACATCAACATGTGAATTTTTTTTAATTACTTCATAAGTTAATAATCCGTAATTACTAAAAAGATAAAACATTAACCTTTTCTGAATTAACAAGACCAAAAGAAATATTATGTCCTAATACAACCTTTACTAAAAAATTGTGTTATGAAAAACGTGCCTAACATTTATTTTTTTCTTTAGAGAAGCAGCCACTTGTCTGCTTTTGATGGCTTAAGTGATGATTACATTAATCTTAAACTAATTAAACGAGTTCTCATCACCAGAAAATTTCAATAAGAGAAAAAAATAATAATCTTTGACCGTAATCTTTCGATATCCAAGGTATTTAATGAAACAATTTTTTTCTTTAAGAATTTATCAGAAATTGATATGATTTGATATAAATAGTAATTACAACTACATTTTCTTTAATTTTGGCATTATTTTTATTTTATACAACCGTGAATAGAAAATATCATCATTAAATAATATGATGCAATAGATGAGGATGTTTCTTATTTATTAAAGATCTCAAATTTAAATTTTAGATATGAACTATAATGCGAATATGAACACCGACTAGAAATAAAAAAAAGACCGTTATTGGACCCTACAAACCAAACCGGCGGTCGACGCTTGTGAAGAAATTATTATGTTACATATGGCCCTACGCCGTATAAAAAACAGCTGTTTTTTTTTCTTTTTTGGACCTTTTCTTACTTTTCCGTTTCAAACTTTTTCTTTTTCCATGTAGTGCAAATAATTTTTTATTTTTTTTATATTTGCTTTCGAGTTCGACTAATTCAAATTTAGTTCAAAGTTAATTTTGAACGCAATATGTTTCTTACTAAAAACAACTTTATTCTCAAAGTTTAAATTCTAGATTTTTTATCAAACATGAGAAAATACTTAAACTCGACTAATTAAGATTCATCCAAATTAATTTCATATACAGAATCAGAAGAGATAAAGCTTTGTTTCTACTTCGTAGAGATAGAAATGTTATTTTTGAAATGTCTTTATTTTCAAAACTCTGATCATAATACTTTTTTTTTATCAAAAATGAAGAAATATTTATCAATTCACGACACCACACGACAAACTTTGGTGGTGGTGTGTATTGACTTATCCTTTTGTGATTCGATTTGTTTAAAGTGGGAAATGGCAAATGGCAAATGCAACACACGCCAACAAATATTATTGGCCTTTTTCTTTATTAATTTTATAATAATATTTTAAAATTAATGGGATTTGTTTAGTCCAACAAATAGAAAATGGGACAGCGTGGCGACAACTTGAGTTTGTATGTCAACTGCTTCTTTACTTTGCTTACAAGTTCCAGCTCATGTTTTTATCCTAAATAAATAAAAAGCCATTACATCATACCAAAGGTTATTTTTGTTTTCTTTTGTTAAAATTTCAATCAATCCCCATTTTTGCTTTTACCAAAATTTTGACTTATCCCAATATGAAGATTTAGTTCTCCTATCACTTCAAGGGTATGAAAGGTTACCATGTTTACGTCAAATTAATACATGTATAATCATATGTAATCATGATTTGGTCAGGAAAGTCTTAACCCCTAAGTCACTAAAGTCATCGCTTAGGACCTCATATTTTTAGGGGCCCTCATTTAAAAAAAATAATTACTTATATATGTTATTTTTTTAAGAAAATTATATGCAATATGAGTGTTATGATTTCTACTAAGAAAATTGCATGTGAGATGAATATAAACCTGAATTTTGTAAGAAATAATTTGATTAAAATATTGATAAAGAAATCACAAAGTTCCTTGAAGAATCTTTTAGAGTTGATTACTTTATATATGTAGAGTAGATCAAACTATTTTTTCACTTCAAAATAGATATGAACCAATGGAAGCATAAAATATTGAGATCACTAGATGATGAGAATTTTAAAAAAATATTGTCTTAACCTTGAACATTCTTTAACGCATAATAATTATTATGATATTGATGGTTTATATTTACTTTTTGAATTAAAGTGTTGAGAGAAATAATACAACTAGAAGTCTAATGAAAATACTCAATCAAATAAAAAGACTTGATTCTTTTCCAAATACACATATTGCTTATAGAATAATGTTAACAGTTCATGTAACCATTGCCTCGGCCGAAAAAGTTTTTTCAAAAATAAAATTGATTAAATCTTTTTTAAGATCAACAATGTCTCAAGAGAGATTGAATGAATTAGTTATATTATCATTTGAAAAGAAACTATTAAAACAAATTGATTATAAAATAGTACTTAATAACTTCACATCTAAAATGGTTAGAAAAGTAGATTTTAAATAAAAGTATATATGATGAAAAAATAATAATATTAGGGGCCTTCTCTTAAGTTTCGCTTTAGGCCCCAATGTTGTTGAGTCGGTCCTGAATTTGGTATAAATATCTGGTTCGAGTGAGTATTTACATGTGTTGTCCAATCAGAGATACAATGAAATGAATTCAAGGTAACATTCAATCTTCAAATAGCATTTAGTAACAAATGTATGTACAAATTTCTTAACCAAAATCCACTCTTTTCTATTGTTTTTTTCTTTTGCAATAGTTTCATAATAAAAAGCAAAACCATTTTCTTTTCTTCTTTTTGGAAGAAAAGGCAAAAAACACTACAAGCAACAAATCAACACCAAAAACTCCACAACAAAACCTAATACAACTAACTAATATACTAGTAAATAATAGCAATGGCTGACCTAAGCATGCCAAAAGTTGTTACTAGTATACTCTTCATCGTCGTTTTCGTCATCATCATTAATATCATTAAAGAAAGGGTCTTGCAGGAGTTCAGAAGCAGAGGGTCTAACCCTAGGCTGAGCAAGACACTTCTCAATGAACTTCTTGACCTCGGGATCTTTAACCTTGTCCATGGCCTTAGGCCTCACTCCGGATATTACCTTCTTGTATATCTTCACCACGTTATCACACTCGCTATAAGGTAGTTCCAATGTCACCATCTCCAAAACACACATCCCAAACGAGTAGATATCAATCAGCTCAGTATAATCCTCATCATACAACTCCGGTGCCATGAACTCTGGGGTTCCAAGAACCGAATGTGCTGAATGACTCTTCCCTACTATAGTTGCAAAACCCAAATCACCAATCTTAACCTATTTCACAAACACAACACAATCATTCATACTCCCTTCGAAATTCTGAAGTTCATAAACAAGTTAAGACATGGATAACAATAAAGACCAACATGAATCAAATAAAAATCAAATCTTTTTTTTTCTTTCCAAGTTGAAATATCAATTGGTGAAATGAATACTACCATAAGAACAACACAATAATGTTCATATATTAAATACTTTCATCAAAGGTATAATCAACATTATCCTTTTTGGGGTTGAACAAAATAGCTATGACATTGAAGAGTTAATAAAGATAAGGATAATACTAATAACAGATAAAGCAACAACAACAACATATCCGGTGATCCTGCAGGTTGCTCGACTAAACATGATAGAATAACAGATAAGGCAACAACAACAACATATCCGGTGATCCTGCAGGCTGCTCGACTAAACATGATAGAATAACAGATAAGGCAACAACAACAACATATCCGGTGATCCTGCAGGCTGCTCGACTAAACATGATAGAATAACAG